>VXBT01006754.1:612240-644818 GCA_013400235.1 Oriolus oriolus
GGCTTCGCCCTGCTCGCCGCCACCGGGCCGGCACGGCTGCGGCACCATCAGGCCGGGACATTCCCGCTGCCCGCTGGCGGTACGCGGGGTCGGCGAGGCTGCGCTCTCACGATGCCGCGCCCGGCGGCTTGGTCTTGGTCCTGGTCCTGCTCCCGGTGCTGGTGCCGGTCCCGGTGCGGCGGCGCCGTCCCCGTCCCCTTTGTGCGGGATGCGGGAGGCGCCGTGGCTCCATCACTGCCAATCAAACTTGTTTTTCTCTCTCCGCCTGCACTGCCCGCGCCGCTCACCGGGGGCGCTGCCGCCGCCGCCGCCCGCACAATGGGGCCCCGGGTACCGGCCCCGGGTACCGGCCGCCGGCACCGCCGTAGGGGCTCCTGCCGCGGGCACTCGTACTTCCCCCCCTCCTCTCGAAAACCCGGGCAGAGGGGCCGGGCGAGAGGTGCCGCGGCGGCACCGTCTCCAGCGAATGTTACCGGAGGAGCCACCGGCACCGACGGAGCAGCGGTCTCGCCGGGCGAAGGGACGGAGCCCCGGCCGGGCGGGGAGCGCGGCGGGGTCCGCCGGCCCCCTTCCCGCGCATCCCGGCGCTGTCCGGGCTCCTTCAGCCTCCTGCCTTCTTTATGTGCTCACGGCTGCCGGCCGGGAGCGCCAGGACACCGTTTCTCCGGCGGCTCCGCCGGCGGGGAGGGGGTGAGGTTGGTGGTGGGTACGCAGTCGAGGTGCCTGTTAGAGTTCAGGGGGCTCGGACACACGAAAATTCCCCTGGGGAGGGAGGCGATGCTCCCACAGCCCGGGAGTGCGAGTGGATGCAGGGGAGGAGGAGAAGGGCTGTGGCCGAGGAGGGTGAGGAAGGTGGCACCGGGGGCAATGCGAGAGGCTGGGGAGGCAGAACTGAGGGAATGTGGCAGGTGGTGCCGGTAGGAGACACCCTGGGCTGAGCTGGTGCTTTTGGGAGTGGGCAGGATAGCCTGGCCAGGGGCTGAGAGTCAAGGAGGTGGCTGTTCTGCACCTTCATCCCCCACTTCGTTAATCCTCTCTTTCCAAGACATATCTGCGTGGTTGCTTGCTCCATCATCACCTGAACAAGCAGAGTGAGGAGAGCTGGCAGCAGCAAAGGCTGAGCCATGGGCTGGTTGCACAGCTCCTTACTGAGGACCACCTTTCCCCGGGGGGAGTGGAAGGGCCCCTGGCTCCTCCACCTCAGCCCACCAGGAGGAGAACACCAGTGGCTGTAGTCCTTTGGGTGTCCTCATGGCATCTCATTTCCCCAGGCAGAGGGACTTTGTAGGGGGCTTTCACAGGTCGCTTCTGGCTTTCATCTTCTCCTGTGGAACAGAGAAGCTGGTGCTTTTCATCTCTTTCCATTTTAATTTGAGTTTTGGGGTTTTGTGGACCCCTTTTACCAGAGGAAGTGAAGAGGACACTCCAAATGTCATCAAGTAAATCTCTTGACATCTGACCGATGGTGTTTCCACCAGACGTGCAGGATGGTGGAAAATAGCCAGAGCTGCTTCCTGCACTGCTTGTGTGGGTGCAACCGCTCTCTGCTGCCACACAGCTCATCCCTGCTCTGTCTCCCCCTCTCGCCGGGATGTTCTGCCACGCACCCTGTGGCTTTGGTGGTTTGCAGAAGTGCTCCTGGTTTTCTGCAATGCCAGCATTGTTGCCATGCTCCAGTCACCAGCCTGTGGGTGTCTGCACTGGAGAGACAGGTGGAAGGAACATGACAGTGGTGTCAGCAGGGCCAGAATTTCCCAGGAGATACTTCAGTTCAAGCCTGGGACAAGAGATGCATCCTTTGCATCCAAGGGTGCTGCCTGGGCTCCCACATGAGAGCAGGAGGTGTGACTTTCTGTGTGACAAAGGTTAGCACCTGCTGTACTCGTACCTTGGGGTGGGCAGCCTACAGGTGCAGACCCTGCTGTTGGGTGGGAATTGTGGCAACATGGTCGTTGGAGCACAGCACCTGGCTGGGCACCTTTCCAACATCCCTGCCCTCTGTTCCCACCACCCTCTCAGCAGGGGCTGGAGCTGTGCTCGACTGGGGCCCTGGTGCAAGGCTGGGGTGGGCATTGCTGGGGGTGCCGAGTTGCCCATCTGTGTTTTCTCTGGTGGGCACACCCAGTAACAGCTGTGCCCTGTGCTGCAGGACTGACTCTCATGCTGTCTGCAGCATGTGAGGAGCTCTTCTGTGTGCTCCTGATCATGTGGAAGGTACCAGGGCAGGAGCCTGGGAGCCCCTCTGCTGTCTCCACAGCTCTCTCCCATCTTGGTACTGTGCAGGAGGGCTCCGTGCTGGCAGTAAGGCAGATGGGCTGCTCCATTCTGGAATGTATTTTGTGTCATGTTTCCCCTGATCCAGCCTTGCACCACTACAAGAAGCATCATCCCTAGTTTTCCCTTTGCTTCCTCTCACCACGCAGCGCCTTTTCCCAGACAGAGACCAACCTGTGTGTCTTGCTACCTGTCCTCCTGCTACCTGTGGCACTGAGCAGTGCTCTGCCTAATAGCCATCAGTATCCCTCTGGCAGCACCAACCCGGGAGAGGGGATCTCTGGCCCTTGCAGAGCCCGGGCTTGGCTGGGGTGTGCTTCTGCAGTGGGGGCTGCTCTGGGGAGAGCTAAGCACAGCGTGTTTCCTGCAGGTAGTGAAGATGTCCAGCAGCGACCCTGAGTGCCCCCAGTTCCTCTTTGTGAAGGTGCTGGCGAGCCGGGGGCGGCTGGAGGCGGTGACCCAGCAGATGGGCTACCACCCACAGTACCTCGACAGCTTCCTCAAGACACAGCACTACCTGATGCACATGGATGGCCCACTGCCCTTTGACTGCCGGCACTACATCGCCATCATGGTGAGCCCTGCTGGGAGCTGCCAGAGGGGACAGAGGGCTCTGCTCAGCCCTGTGAGGCTCTCAGCCTCCAGCAGACAGCCTATGCCCTGGGCTTCTCATCAGGGGCCAAAATCATGATGTCCTGTAGGCTGAGCGAGAGGTGGGTGTGGGATGCCTGTCCTGCTGGGGCAGTGCATGGATGCTGATGTGCTGCTCTTGCAGGCAGCCGCCCGGCACCAGTGCCGGTACCTGGTGAACCTGCACGTGCTGCAGTTCCTGCGGGCAGGGGGTGACCCCCAGTGGCTGCGCGGCCTCGAATTCATCCCCCCCAAACTCCGCAACCTCAATGAGATCAACAAGATCCTGGCACACCGGCCATGGCTCATCACCAAGGAGCACATTGAGGTACTGGGAAGGGCTATCAGCCAGGGACCAGGATGGCAATGGGGACAGCAGTGTCCCAAGGGGGTGCCAGCACCCTGCCCACCTGCCTGTGTCACATTGCTGGTCCGTCCGTGTTCTGCAGAAGCTGCTGAAGATCAGCGAGTGGAGCTGGTCGCTGGCGGAGCTGGTCCATGCCGTCGTCCTCCTGGCACACTGCCACGCGCTCGCCAGCTTTGTCTTCGGCTGTGGCTGCGAGCAGGACGAGGGGCTGGGGGGCCGAGGCTCGCTGAAGCCATTGTCACTCGGGAACCAGTGCTTCTGCGAGGCCACCGCCGGCAACAGCTGCAGCCAGGAGCTGCTGCGCATCAACCGCAAGCGGGTGAGCCCCTGAGGGTGGTCTGCAGGGGATGGGGGGTGCCACTGGGACCACTGCCCTCACCCCCAAGCCTGTGTCTGTGCAGTCCCTGGACTCCTGCATGGAGCTGGATTCCCTCCGGGAACGCATGCAGCGGATCCATGTGGAGACTGAGGGCAGGGACGAGATGAGGCTGCTGCAGCAGGACCGAGAGGAAGGTGAGGGGCAGGGAGCAGATGTGGGTGTTCAGGGTGGGAGTTCATATGGCACACCTGGGTGTTTGTTGCTCCTCCATGCCTTACATTTTCCATGATGTATGGTTCAGAGGGGCTCACGGGATGCATGTGGGGCACAGCAAGGGCTGGCTTTCGATGCCTGATGTGGCTGGGAACAGGGCAGCTGAGCACTGCTCTGACCTGTCTGCAGGGCTCTCCCCTTTTGCAGATACTGACGGGGAAGTCACCGGTGCCACCAACCTTGCATGCTACATGCAGGACCCTGACTTTGGATACCAGGACTTTGCCCGGCGCGACGAGGATCAGACGCAGGTATTCAGAGTCCAGGTAAGACTCCTGCTTTCTTGGTGGGCAGCAGCCCAAGCTGCTGCCTCTCCACTCCTCTCCTCTCTGTTCCTCATGGGCAGTAACTAGTTGCAGAGTTGCCCATGCAGACTGGTCTTGCCCCACTAGGGTTGGGAAGAGGGAGGTGACTTCTATCCCCAAGGGTTGATGATTTTTTTCACATGGCCCTCATGGAGGCAAGGGTCAAAATCATTCAAAAGCTGCCTGATAAGGGATGTTGTGGTTTGGGCAGAGCCACCCCCAGAGCATATTCACTGAATTCTGCTGCTTCCCAAGGTCTCCAGCCCTTCTTCCTGGGAACACGCTCCAAGCTCCTTTTGCTGTTGCAAAATTCTCTTGCTGTGCTCAACAGGATTACTCCTGGGAAGACCATGGCTTCTCACTGGTCAACCGGCTCTACTCTGACATTGGGCATCTCCTGGATGAGAAGTTTAGGATGGTGGATGGACTGCAAAGCAGTGCCATGGCCAAGCGGCAGGGCTGCGAACCCTCTGTTTTTAAGCGGGGCATCTGGAACTACATCCACTGCATGTTTGGCATTAGGTAGGGAAACCAACCTCACGGTCCAGGGGAGAAAACTGAGCTGACCCAGGTGGGAGGAGGGTAGGGAACTCGTTCTGTCATGCAAATGAGCATGGAGAAGGGACAGAGGTGAATCACCTGCCTGGATGTTGGGACAGGCAGGGAAGAAATACTGAGCTGCTCTGGCCAGGGCAGGGGAGCTTTGGAGACAGGGTTTCAGTGCCTGGTGGCCATTGCCATGTGTCCCCCTGCCCTGTGGCTGTGCCATGCCCCAGACAGACCACAGGCAAGGTGCTGGCTGTGACTCGCCCCTGTGCTCCCCACAGGTACGATGATTATGACTATGCAGAAGTGAATCAGCTCCTGGAGCGAATGCTCAAAGTTTACATTAAAACTGTAACCTGCTACCCAGAGAAGACAAACTCAGAAATGTTTGACAGGTTCTGGAAGCAGTTCAAGCACAGTGAAAAGGTGGGATAGCCGGCCCCTGGCTCTGACTGGCTGTGGTGGGGCTGGGAGTGGGAAGGGGCTGCAGTCTGGTGTGCTTTGGTGGATGTATGGGAGATCTTTGAGCCACCAAACCAGTCTGAGGCAGGTGGGGGGGAATGGAAACTGGCTGTTTGTAAGGAGTTGGGCTTAGTGTGGCATGGGGCTGCCACTGTGATGAGCCCAGGCGCACCAGCAGCCCAGGCATCTCCAAGGTCATTACCCCAGTGGTGAGTGCTTCCTGGCGAGCCCTGTGTCGAGCTGTAACTCACAGGAGCGGCTGCTGTGGGTGTCAGGGACTGTGCCGCTGCCAGCCTGCAATGCTGGTGCCAAGTATGCAGGGGACTCCCTGGCACGCAGCTCTGGGAAGCAGCCACAGCCTACAGGACTGGGAGGAGGGGGAAAGGGGAGCTGCCTGAGCTGGAAAAATTGGTGGCATTTTGATGACAAAAGACTGCCTTGCCCAGGTGGGCAGTTGCTTGCACCGCTGAGCACAGCACACTTCAGCTGCCTGAGCCTCTCTTGCTGTTCCCCCAGGTCCACGTGAACCTGCTCATCCTGGAAGCCCGGATGCAGGCAGAGCTGCTGTACGCGTTGCAGGCCATCACCCAGTACATGATTTCCTAGATGGTGGGAGCTGCGCTGCGGCAGGGCCGGGCAGCCTCCTCTCTCCCTGAACTCGCACGGCACCCGTCATGCTGGGACCGACGGCGAGGGATTTCTTGATTTAGTTTACTTGACTGTCTTGTTCCTTTTTGTTGGTTTCCCCCCCCACCCCGCCTTGTGGGGGTCACTGAGTGGCCCTGTTACGTGCAATTACCAAACTGTGAGGCAAGTCCGTGCTGCTGAGATGCTGGAGACTTGAACGTGTCCGAGGAGGACTGCCAAAAACATGGGGGGAGAGGGAAGTGGGAGGGGTCTGGGGCCAGATTAGAGGGATGCTCCTTGCCTGGGTGCTGTGGGAGCCTCAGTGGCACAGGGAGGGCAGAGGGGAGAACTGGCTTCCTTCCCTGTGCTGCAGTGGCTGCTCTGCTTGCAAAGCCACCCTTGAGCACCTGTCCTCATCGGGGTGGTGTCTCTCACTTGGGAGCAGTGCGGGCAGCGTGTGGGTGTGTTGCAATGTTCTGAGTTGCAGGGTTAGGCAGCAAGAAGCACTGGCTCCTAGCAAAGGCCCTTCCCCAGCCCAGGACAGCAAGGGGATGCACTTGCTGCCTACGTGTCACGTCCTTTAGGTCTACGTGCCAAACGCTTCTGGGATGGACAAGAGATGACCCAGCGAACTCCAAACTGTGAAGCTCTTGCTGGCAGAGCATCCTCATGCTTTGCTTTCTCCGACAGCGGGGTGAGAAGGTCTTTGACAATTTTCAGGCACTGAAGGTTTCTGCAGGGGACTTTGGCAGTCCTAAGCCCCTCCTCTGCTTCCCATCAGCAGAGGGGCAGGAGGAACCAGGGAAGCTTGTTAATGTGTTTGAGTTAATGTGGTTTGTATCTTCTTACCACCATGAGAGGGCTGAGGTCCTGTGCCCAGTCACTTGCTTAATAGCATGGTGGAGGAGCCTGTGGTGAGCACAGGTAAGCTACAGGAAGCTTCTCCTTGAATGTGGGTTGGGGGGCACTCGTGGGACTGCCCCATTTGAACAGAGGCAGCCTGTCCACCAGCCTTGCCCTCTGCCTGGGGGGCAGAAGCTGCACCACCATTTCCCCCATCTCCCTGGACTGCTCCCTGCCTGTGCCACAGCCCCTGGCTGGAGAGGTACAAGGGCACCAGCGCAGGCTCCAGAGAGCAGCCACAAAAGGGGAGTGAAGCCACCCGTTGTAAGTGGGAGCCTGAAGCAAGGGCAGCTGTCGAGTCAGCTGGCGCACACTGCTTCAGTCGACCTGTTTACTGCGTCAATGTACGGGGAGAAAACCTTGTGTATGGAAGCTACAGAAAAAGCCTATTTTTGCTATAAATATATTATGTTTGACATGGATGTGTGCTTTATTTCTGCCAGACGTTGGGAGGGGGACCCAAACTTGCGTGGCTGCTCTGAAGGCAGGACAGCAATGCCTGGCTGACCACAGCCCTGAGATGGCCCAAGTGCCAGGAATCTCAACAGTCTCAGCCATGTTGGGGTCATGCACTGATAGCTCTGGTCCGTGGCCAGCAGCTGGTCACTGAGGCTACACCTATCCTGTTCAGCTCAGATATGTCCTCTTGCCATGCTCAGATGAGCAACTGCTGCAGCATTGTGTGTCTGATAGGAAAAGAGGGAAGTTTTTCAAGGAGTTGTGGTGCTCCAGCAAGGAGGAGTGGAGTGTGCCAAAGGAAGGAGCTGGCTGGTACCTGGTCACAGGTGACCAAGGTGTCGGTGCTGCTTCTGCAGCTGAGGAAGAAGCATTTTGCTCACACTCCCAAGGAGATGCTCAGTGAGCCAAGGACAGGAACTAGGACCAACTCTTTCCTGATCCATGCTGCTGGTGCTTTCCTTCTGCTGGGGCTAGGCCAGCTTGTACTGGGCCAAGCTGGTGCCTGGGCAGTAAAATGCCAGGACAACTGGTGCTGGGCAGTACCAGCTGAGTCAGTACTGGTGCTGGAACAGTGGCACCAGTGCAAGGCCGACTGGTGCTGGGACAGCTGCCACCAGGCTTGGCTAGACAGTGCTGGGACTGACACTGTGAGGGCTGGGCAGGGATCAGGCAGCTGGGAGTACTGCTCGCTGTCAGGGGTAGCACTGGTTAACCATAGCAGCCTAGCTGCCTGGCAGCCAGCTTGCAGTGTCCCTGCTGTCCCTGCAACAGCAGCTCTGTCCCCTGCAGGGCTGGGATGAGGCACAGCAGCCAGTTCCCCACAGGGCTCACCACTCCCACAGCTGGCACCTGCAGCGCTGGGCAGCCTGGGGCTGGCTCCCAGCCTGCTGCCAGCAGCAGCATCCTCACCTCCCACTGCCACCCAGTGCTGGCCAGGAAAGGGACAAGGCAGGGACAGCATGGCTTGGGCTGGAGGTGAGAGGCTGCCTGTCCCAGGAGATGTGAGACTGGCTCCCTTTTACCTCATCTCTACATCTGCACTAAAGGCTGGCCTTGCAGGGGCTGGGGCAGCAGCCACACACTCGAGCCCACAGACAAACACCAGTCACACCAGTAAGATGAAGGGGTCCATGCTCTGTCAACCCTGACCAGAAACAAGCAAAGCTGTTGGCAAGGCCAGGAGAGACTGCAGGCAGTCACACATAGCATGCTACAAGTCTGGCAACTTCAACGCTTGGGTCCCTGTCCTGGTGGCCCCTGCATCCTCCATGTGCTTGGGCCAGGATATTCCTATTGCTCTGTGGCTGGAAGAACTGACAGAATAGAGGGTACGTCACCTCTGCAAGAACTTCCCAGGATATCCTGCACGTGGGAGCTGGAACACTGTGACTGTACCAGGGATTACAGAGGGGAGGATGCAGGCACATGCCCAAAGCAGTAACTGAGTTTCTTGCAAAGCCTGTAGCAGAAGTGCTGGCAGGTACAGCCAGGACTGCTTTTGTAACAACTGAGCCGTTCCCAAGCTGCATAGTGGGAGGAATGGTGTGTCCTAGCCCACGGACAACACCAAGTCACACTGCAGCAACTGTACTGCCACAGCTCCTACAACCCACCCATTCAAAGTCAGGCCTCTGGCTGCTGCTCTTACCACAGCCATGAAGGGGAAATAATAGCACACAGGAGCTGAGGACAGCTTGGGAGAAGGCAGCGTGCACCCACCATCTCCCTGTGCCCCAGCCCTCCTTCCTCACACACCAGCTCCACCACAAAGGACACGTGCAGTAGGGCAAGCAGCCTTCTCCACTGTGCTTCCACACATGGGCCCACCACTGGTGGCACGCAGGTGTTCATCAGCCAGCAGGGGTTGGAGGCAAAGCAGGACTCTGGCCAGAAACCCAGGTGAGCAGAAAAGCTGTTTTTGCACTGGCTTCATGTACGACTGCTCTGCAGGAACCTACTCCATAGGCCAGAGTACTTATGGTGACAACCTGGGAGAGCTATGAGGTCTCCAAGACTGAAAGAAAGGTGCAAACACAGTGCATTGAACCCACAGAACACAGAAGAACTCTTGGTGACTACTGAAGACAGTGTCACACTCATCAAAAGCAACCCGGAGCCAAGGCATTCAGTTCCTACTTTGCTCTCCTTGGCAATGTTTAAATGGTACAGACCAATGTTCAAATTGGCTGCTGGGCAAATCCATGGGCCCCTTGTTGTGCAGCAAGTTTTGAACACATCCACTTTGATCCAATCAGCTGCAAAATCTTCAGCATTCTGTGTCTCCAACAGCACCCCTCATGATGTGCCTGCAAGAAGCCCTAAGTACCCAAGGAACAGATGAGGGGCAGACAGCTCCCCTAAGGATCTCCTCCCAGTTCCCCATTTTTGTAAGCTGGATTGAATCTTGAAGCAGTACCCTCAAGACCCCCTGAGAGTTATTTAGTTATTTGCATTAACTGTAGTGAAGAATACAATTCAAAAATAATATATTGAGTATCCAAGGCTTTGAATGCATATTTTCTGGCTGTACACATATTGTGTAATTTCACAAGTGGGTCTTTACCCTCAGCAGTGTTAGAATATCCCCAGCTTGCCCTCTGCATGTCTAACCAGGCCCGTGGAATCCATACTCTACACACCTTCCCTCATTTCTCTCCCATCTCCTTACCTGCCACCACTGCTGCTGACACATAAAGATATTTGAATGTAGCTATACAAAACAGAGTCACCTTCAGCACTCAGGTCTAGAAAGGCAAGGAATGGAGGGGCTAAAACAACTCTAGACTAGTCCTGCAGGATTTAAAACTCCCCAGGGTCAGTTTTAGGGCTTGGCACGCCATGGATCCCCAAGCACTGCCAGCAAGTTGTAACAAGGGGCTCTACACGCTGCAGGGCACACCACAGACTGTGTGTGGTTACACTGGAAACCTTCTGCCTCTGGCCAGCTAAGGGGCATTCCACTGGGGGAGTGCCCTAACAGGTGAGGATGGCAGAGGAAATAAGACAAGGGCAAGGAAAAATAGCTGGCCCTTGCCATGAGAACAGAACAAACTGGATGAGACACAGAGCAGAGGATTACAGGTTTTTATTTTTCAAACATTCCCCCCTAGTCTAGCACATTCTACAGTCTTGCTAGCACAGATGGTAACAAAGCCTGTAATGGTTCAGAAGTTACACTGCTACAGAGAGCAAACAAAAGCAGAGGTTTATTTTCTAAAAAAAAATAGTATTGTGAGAAATGGGTGGAAGAGTGCACAGGGGATGTGGCAGAAACTATGTCAGGTAGTGGTGCCTGCCCTGTGTGCAGCAGACATCTGTGCTAGCAATGCAGAAACCTTTCCTGGGATCGCACCAGGTGAAGACTCCACTGTGCTGGAAGCACCATTTCACAGAACCACTGCCATATGAAGGCGGCTCCTTTCAGGAGAAGTAACCTATCTTCTATGTAGCCAAACCTCTCAAGACACCCTGGGGAACCCCACTGCACCAGTCCCACGCCACTGCCCTTCTGAAAAGCAACCAGGGCTCTGTTTTTGTGTCCCAGAACATCCCCTTCTACCACACACCACAACACTGCCTCAGCCAAAGAACCATAAGTGCAACACTGGCAGCTCTTATACCTTCAGCTTCTGCTGCCTCTTCTCCCTCCTTTACACCACAGTATTAGGAGTGATTTTGATTCCATCAGATACTGCTTTCCATCATCTACAGACACATCAGGGTGCAGGGAAAGACATAAAGGCTAGTGAAGAGAGGGGATCCCTTTCCTGAAGGTCGAGCAAGTGTGGTGATGGGTCAGCACATGCTCCAAGCTTTCACGTGGACAGATCTTTCAGGCTTCAGAAGTCACCTCTTGCTTGCTTTTCCCCACATTAATTAGAACATGTTTTTCATTAGACATGCAACTGAGGCAAGCCCTAAGCTATTCCCTGTTCATGCTCATGTCCCAAAGTTGATTGATTTGCTTTGGGTTCTTTTTTTTTTTTTAATAATGGATCCAAACTTTCACATTTTGGTGACAGTCCAGGACACCACTCCCAAGGCACTCCTACCCATGGCACCAGACACAGGTTACTCAATCCTGGAGCAAGGCTAGCCCCGGAGCATTTGAGTGTGGCTATAAATAAGCAACTAAGTAAGAAAATTAACAAATTATCATCTACATAAAAGCTTTCTAGGCATTTCCTTTGGAAAAGCTGATTAGTGCTACTTGCTTCTATTATGACTCTTGTTTATGAATACACCCAAGCTCTGGAATGCTTCATTCCTCTCATCAGGATGATCTGACTGCTGTTTTTAAAGCAGCACAGAGATGACATGTTTTAGACACACCAGCAAGGAAAATTAAGGGCTCCAAGAAGCTTTCAATTTTCCAAGCTCGCACATGAAGCTGGAAGTATATGCTTGGAAGTAAAATATGCTTAAATTATAAAGAAAGTCCAAGCAATTTGCTAAACTCAAGTGTAAATAAAAGCAACAATTCTGCCTCCTACTCAGCTCCATGGGCCTAGTTACCTGAATCCTTTGTGGCCCTGAGCTGCATGGTGGCTTCAATTCTGTGTAAGATGGCATTTGATCCTCTGAAGATGGAGAAACTTGTTGCCTGAGCTCAGTGAGGACAAGGAACACAGCACAAAGTAATGCTTCATGCCAAGAGTCCCCTGCCCACTCCCCTCAGGAACTTATCCAGGAGCATCACTCTCCATGTCACTGGCCCCTTCCCTTCTCACCCCACTCACAGCTGCTCTCGAAATCCCAGCCCAAACCTTCATTAGAGCAAAAACTAGCCCAAAGTATGGGGCCTGTGGTGCTAATGCAGCATGAAGAGCCACTGAGACATTATCCGGGCTCTAGCATCAGCAAGTAGCAAATGCTTTGGGCAAGAATACAAAAAAAAATGGACAAGTATTGAGCAACCCCGTGCCAGGCACAGCCTTTCCACAAGCAGCAATTTAGGAATTTTAGAGTCTCCTGTGTCCTATGAGGAAATATCCCAGGCTAAAAAAGTTCAAGGTTTATGAAAATGAAGTGTCTGTAGAACTCCCAAATTCTCTGCATCCCTGCCCTCTGTGCCCACAATACAAGCTATCCTGCTAAACATACAAAAAAGAAGATAAGTTGCTTGCTTGAGCCTGCAACATTACATTCATGGTTTATTGAGCACTCCATGAGTCTTCCAAACACCATTCTCAGCACTAGTGCACTCTCAAGCTTCTTCAACCATTGACAGCTCCTGCTGTGTTGAGGAGACAGAAAGCACCTGTACAGACTACTGCAAGGCAGAAATGTCACTGCCAGGAACCTGGTACAGCAGGACTCCACCCAGAGGTGCTCCTATCTCCAGTGCTGTCTCCAGAAGGATGGCTTGGGAATATGGAAAAAAAAATAGGCATACACTCTATTCCTTACTCAAAGGACAGGGTCTTTTCTGAACTCACACTGTAGGGCACTAACCACGATGAGCCCTGGTGCTGCACCTCCTTCAGCAGCAACAGGTCAAGGACATGCACCAGCTGAGATTGTGTCACATCTCCCTGGGGTGCTACCTGAGTGTTCAGGGCCAGGCTCCCTGCAGACAGAGATCAGGCCAGCTCCCCGGTGCTGTCACAGCTGAGGGACATTTTGTGACAGCCTAAAGACAGCACTTTTTTCCCACAGACCAACCCAGCCAGAAACAGCTCACCATGGATTTCTGGTCTGAAGCCTGGGTTGCTAATACTGTCTTTTCTATTGCTTTGGGTTCTGTTTTCAGTGGAAATGAGCCAGAGACTCACATTTAACATGATCACACATACTGGTGTCTTGTCCTTTGACACACGGCTGTGAATCATGGGCAGCCATTCATCTTGCTCTGCACATCACTGGATCAAGTTCCCTTCAAGACCCAATCTAACAAGGTAGCATATTACGTGCCAAGTAACATAAATCTCTCCAGCCTGTTCACTGCAGCTCAGAGTGGCTGATTCTTATGTGTGGCACGTGTCATCAGATGTTTGTGGAAAGGGTATCTATCCACTTGTGTGATGAACTAACTCCAGTGGGAATGTTCATCCATGCCTCAAGTCTGCAAATCCTGGGATCCCATCGTAGGAGCCGCCTTTTTGTTCGCTACAATGAGGTGTGGCCAGACATGTAGATTGTGGGTAAATCTGAAACATCACCAGGAGGTCTGCCGTGAAGGCAGCCTTCAAAGCAAAGGTTATCAAACTATTCAAAGGCTTTGATGGCACAGCATGCTGTAGATAAGACTTTTGAAGACTCCTTGTTGGAGGTAACCAGGCAATCACTCCTGTTCCAATCTCCACTCAAATGAAAATGAAAACAGAGCAGACAAGCTGGTAAAACAGTATGGCTCATTGCACTGCATGATACAAACTTTCTGAACTGAAGCCACCTTCAAAAAGGACTGGAGAGCCTTTTTGCCAGACCAAGCTTACCAGAACACTGCAAACACCAAAACAGTGACAGGAACACGCCACTAATGCTCTGAACTTATCTTTTGACCCCCTAATTTCTGTCCTGCAAAACTATAGAGACACAGCAGGATCCTAGGTCCCAGCAGGACCTCTGAGGGTGAGCCTACAGGCTTCAAGTTCCCCAGCAGTAGCAGAAACGTCAGCAAGAAAACAAAAACCCTCAGAAACCAAAAAAGTGAGCTACCAAATACAACTTGATCATGCCCTCCATAAGGGCTACGCAGAGTGTCAGCAGATCTAGCACGATCCAGTCCACACCATCTCCTTAGCAGACTAGGGAATCTGTCCTGTGGATCAGCTGCAGGCCAGCTACTTACAGGATTAGCTGAGAACAGTGCTGTTAATGATTAGCATTCCCTCCATTGTGCTCTTGGCTTGGCAGGAGTGCCCAGCCTCAGCAGCTGCGGCTGAATGCCCTGCCAGGCACCTTCCCTCTGCCTCTTCTGGGGAGAGCAGCCATTCCCCAGTTACACTGTGGTGTCCTTCCCACTTTTCCAACAACAAAATTTTCAGCTTCTTGGCCCAAAATGCCTTAGGCCTGCCCCCTCCCATACTGTAGTGTTATCTGGTATGAAGGGGACAGATGCAGCAAAAATGTGTTTTGTTTCTTTTTATCCAATAATCTCGTTTTTCAATTAAAATATATAATATATATTTAAAAAGGTTTAGAAAAGCTTCTATGTAATTTGCACCTACTTTTACATATAGATTACAATAATGTACAACTCTTCCCTACAGTGGTTTGAAACCACGGGGACCTGCCAATTCCTTCTCCTCAATCATATACATCATCAAACATCAAATGTGTTTGTTTCTAATACAGCTCTGAAAAAAGAGTCTGTCACTGTTGCCTTCTCAGACAGAGAGATGCGTAATAGGGACACACATTACATTGGCTTCATCTTCACTGTAGAAAGTTCCCAGATTAGTAAAAAAATATTTCATCTATAGAAAATGCCCTTCTGAAAAGCAACCAGGGCTCTGTTAAGGCCACACCCAGGCTTTCCATTTTGCTGCTGTAGCAAGACAGATCAAAAACAAACCCAAAACAATGTTTTTATGTCCCAGAAAGCAGCTACTAGCACCTGTGCTTATTTTACAGCAGCCTGGTGTATCAGGAAAGTGCTGAGAACAGCATAGGGACTTCTCAAAACATGCTTCTGATTCAATGGGGCTCAGTTGGCACAGTGAAAAACTCAGTGTCCCCCTGTTCCACTCAGGGGGACAACAGAAAGCCTTCTATACCACGACAACCACCCTTCCCTGCAGAACGATGATGGATGCTCCAGTGATGGGCACACTGAAACCAACCCCTGAAACAGCACACCCTTCTCCCACAGGGCTTCTACCAACAAGCTCCCTCCAACTCCTCTGCGAGTCTGTGGGATACCAAGTGCACATCTGGTGGCTTAATCAGAAAGTCCAACTACTTTGCCCCATGAGGCAAGCCAAGCGAGAGCAGAGCCAGCCCTCCACCAGTCCGAGGCACTGGGAGACTTTCTGCCGTAGCAGAGAGAGGACAGCCAGTGAGAGATTCCTCCAGCAAACCCAACTCATCACACAGGAAAACACTATTGCCTGGCACAGAGTCTTCTGGCCGAGGTTTTTACCAGGGCTCCTCTTTGGACATGGGTTTCTCCAGATGATCCAAGGCAGGGTCAGGTTTGTAGGAAGAGCCATGGCACATAACAGGATTATTATTTTTAAACTCTTCCTGTTGCAGCCAGATGCAGGTTGCCCCTTCTTCCCAGATGGGCAGCCCCTTCTGCCCAAGGCATGATGTGCAGGGAAACTGAATCCAACATGCTCCATTCTCTTCTCTGCTGGGGTGGGAAGTGAAGTCAGAACCCAATGTTCAAAACCTGAAGGACACTAGGAAGAAGAAAAATAGAGTGACTGGTTAGAGCTCCGCTTCCGTGGGAATCCTGGATGCATAGATAAGGAGTTAGTTACTACCAATCTGCCCCTACAGAACAAAGAGACCACAAGACACCTTGATCAACGGAGAGTCAAGTGGAGGATGCAATTGCTCAGCTCAAAGCTTCAGAGTACGACTGAGACAGAAAGGCAGAAAGGTCAAAAGTAAGCATTCCTCCTGTAAGCTGACAGCACCAACAAAGCTCTGCAAGATAAGGACGTTTAAAGAAGGACTTGGCTAACACTGGAGGCTTTGCAGGAAAGCAGCAAGGAAGAGGAAAATTACTCTTCACCTTAAACAACCACAAGTATCAACTGGTAGAGGAAAGACCAAAAAAGAGATTTTTAGAGACCACACACACACTGTTTATGTTCACCCACTTAAAGAAATTCTGTCTCTACCTTCCAACTAATTCAACATTTTTAGATATCTCAATCCCCCAAAAGTCTAAAGATCTCTTCTCAGGTCTTCTGCCTCACCTCAATAAAGCTGTCACAACTCATTCAAACAAGCCTTGGAATAAGTCTAAGCAGACTTAGGACACTGACATAAAACCACAACTGTAGGTCTGTGATCCACTTTTAAAGGCAAAATAGTGAGATAAATGTAGGGCATTCCTTCAGCTGCATTCAGTAACAGTGAGCATGAAATAAACTTGTGGAAAGGAAAAAAAAACCGCAAGAGGGAATCAGCCCCAAACAAGAAAAGACAGTAAGTTAAAACAGAAGCCAGAGCAACAGGCTGCTTTGGGAAATTGCAAGTTTATGAGTGTTTTATTTATTTATGTTCTGTCAGACAAAAATCCAATGTTTGGAGCAAATGGAACTAGAGCAAGAAAAGCATGAATCCAGACCAAACTGGGCAAGGGATAAAGAGTTCTCCAGACTCTGAAGCTATAGGGAGTCTAACTGAACAACTAACAATCATTAACTAATATCCACCAAAAGAGTGGATGGATTTTACACTCACCGATGAGATACAAACTATAGCACTTTACAAAAAAGGCAATTCTATTTCTATGCTGACTGTCTTCCTCTGTGGCTAATACCTCAGTCTGTGGGTGCTGCATTGCTGCCGGGCAGAGACAAAGTTTCAATGTTTGATCTCTAAATGCTATGCAAAGAAACACAGGCAGGGTTCAAAACAGACTCCTGGTGAAGCTGTGGACAAGCTCTTTGGCATTTAACTTGCAAGAAGAGGATAAAATCACGGGAGCTTTGAGCACCATGGGTAACACCAACTAGCTCGCATCTTCCTAAGTGCTGCAGATAAGACTAAGTACTCGTTCCTAAAGATCTCCTCTTGCCTACAAAGAGAAATACTTCCTCAGTTCAATTTTGTTCTGGCTGCTCAAATCAGACTATGATCACTGTGATTAACTGATAAACAGTTTTTGCTCAGCATTATACCCAAACTGACCCAAAAGGCTACAAGTTAAGCCCACAGGAACTACTCAGGACAGCTTTATGTTAGTGATCACTGGCTTTTGCCAATGTGAATTTCACACGGAGAAAAACACAGTAATAGGATATGAAAGGACAAAGGCCTGCCACACCAGAGCAGTATCTAGCTTTCCCTGAAGAGTGATCTCCAAACAGGGACCCTAGGAACTCACTGCAGTAAGGGAGAACTGACACAGCCTTGACCTCCTCACAGACACTGATGTCTGCAGCTCACTTGGTTTTGGAACTCGTTAATTTGAGAAAACATTCTGCCTTCTTTTCCCAGGAACACTCCTGTTTCTCTCCACATGTGCCCTGCTCCCCCTTTGCTAGAAACCTGATCCATCTCTCTGCCTTGGCAGCCTTTTGCACAATACTCACTCTCCTTTGGGGAAAAAGCTCCCCCTCATCCTACTGCATGGACTCCAACATACAGGCAAAACAGAAAAGCTTTGCAAAACTCAGAAAAGGCAAACACAGTCTAAGGACAGAATAAAAGGCTTGAAGCAAAGCACACTGACAGGGTGTGGCCTCTCCTCCCGGGGCAGCACTCTGTGACCAGAGCACCGAGAGGCACGTGGGAGCTACGCTTTCTGCTCAAACACAATAGTGGTTCAGAACTTGTTCCAGATCGCACTCCTTCATGTCCAGCACATTTCCCAGAAAGTATCACCTCAACTTCATGTGTGGAACAAAGCAAATCCAGGGGTTTTAACATCAGAAGCTCTGTTTTGATTAAGCAATTCACACAGAATATAATATGGAACAAGACCATAACTGTGCTTTTAAGAGCTCCTGTTGTCCCTCTTAAGCACTTGATTATATCCACATCTTCAACAGTACTAGACCCTACCCTGCGATAAATAATTCTTCAGCTTCTCTGCTTTACACTCTTAAAAAATAATCTATGCCTGGTATGCTGTAAAAAGAGGTCTTGTCTACCTGGCCCAGTTTGCATATGTTTTGAAAACACATGAATCCCTGAAAAGTCCACAAATATAATGCCTGCCTTATCATGGCATAAAAACAAAAAACCCAAACCCTAACAAACAAACAAAACCCACAACACAAAAGCTCAGAACAATATCCAGTGGAAACACTGCTCAAAATGCCACAGCCTCTGTCACTAACTTGCAAACAGTCCTAACACAGAAGGATGTTGTTTTGTCAACCAAATTTGTCTTTGAAATCGAAACTCAGTTTCTGTATTTAACCTGAAGATATTCAATTTAAGACACTCAGTAATTCAGCAAATGCACAGTTAACACACACACATCCCTATAAAAAGCCCCATAAGGAAAGAAAAAAGCTTGACTGATCCTCCTCTCCCAACAATAAAGAGATCTGTTAGGTAGACAAAAGAACACTACCAAGAAATAAAATCCTAAGCAGTGGGATGTGACTTGGAGTAAGAGGGAGTTAAATTGTGTTTAAAATGTCAATATATAGTGGTGCATCAATATGCTCACACAGTTTAAGTAACACCAGCTCACAGGACAGCATTTTACTCTGTCTAGACCCAAGACACTCATTGAGAACGGCTGCATGGACACAGGTCACCTAGTCCAAACCACCTCCAAGTGACTCAGGTGCCTAGGAAAGAGTATTAAGGTCAAGTAGATGATAATTTCCATCCCCATGATTTTGAAGCTCAAGGGCTTCCCACAACTGAAGCAGTATCTGCAATTTGCCCTTACTTCTGCCTGCTCAGCTGGACAGCATTAGCAGTTGAATTTGCAACACTAACAAATACCGTATCTGCCTCCTAAAAAGGAAATATTCTTGGCAGGGCTTCCACTTTCCAACCAATACCCAGCCTATGCTCCAGTCTGTCCATTTTCCATCAGCTAATTGAGTTCCAAGTGTGAAGCAGGCCGTCATCTCCAGTTCCCTAACTCTTCTACTGCCTCTGGTTTAAGTATTTCAAATCAAGGTGTCACACCCTCAAAAATAAGATATTTTTAAGTCTTGTTGTCATATACATTATTTGCCAAACTGACTCTATTTGTGCAAATGTGATGAATTGCTGAAGAGGCAGCTTTGCTGTGCATGGGACAGCACTAAGACATCCTTTTTCCTTCTGTCTCCATCCACTCTGCAAACTCCGGTTTCCCATTCTAACAACAGGAAGCAATTCCAGTAGTTAATGCTGGCGAACCAGCTTACCTGACTTTACAGCCACCATCCCAGGTAAGGGCAGGGCAGAAGGTGTGATAAGAGTGACTGTGACCTGCTACACACAGACCAAAGCAGACAGTCATGACATGGACATGCTTTGCTACTACACATACTAGAGAATTCTGCAAGGATAATAATAACCTGGATAGAAACACAGCATGTGCTTGGCTCAGTTCAACCACTCTGTACATACTGGTGGATGTCTTTATTTATGGAATCAGCACATGCTCTCATGTCAGCTGTAGAGCTGTAGGCACTGCCTGATGTCCTGTGATGGAGTCATCTTGGGTGACAGGAGACAACAAGAGTTTCATTCAAGTTGCTGTTCTATTTCATAAAAGAGTTGACTACCTGGTAAGTTAAATCCACCTACCTTTACACAGATTTTTTCCCTCCTAAAAGGGAACATGACTCTTCTAAAAGCTTTTTACTAAGCTTTCAAAGATGTTCCTTTAACTGCTCCAGAGCTGGGCACAGGAACCATCCCAGACAGGGCTGTTTCCTCCATTGAGCTGCAGCATTTTACGTAACTACACCTACCTTTTTGTGCTCCTGAAGTTAACTTGGTACCCAGGTATGGTTGGAAGCCTGTGAGGTGCTGGGATAGCTGGGAGTAGGCAGAATAGGTTCAAAATTAAAGTCCAGTCCTCCATCCATGAGTTCACTGTTGATTATGTAATCCATATCACATTCAAGGTTCTCCATGTACATGTCAATGTCCAGGTCAGTGGGCAGTTTGTCCTGGTTCAATCCCAAGGGAGCAGGGCTAGCAGATGAAAGGAGCACTGGACTGCCCAGCTGGACTGACTGGGCAGTTGTTGCAGAAACTGGAGCCTTCAAACTGGTGATGCTGGCAGTGTTTTGAGGAGATGTCACTATGGGAAGCGTTGATGGCAAAACACTGGCACCGACTGGTTCTGCCTGCTGCTCTGCAGGCTTTCCTCGTGGGTTGCCTGAGCTCATCTTACTCTGGGCAGCTTGTCCACCCAGAAGCAGAAGAGTTCGGCTGCTCATCCTGTTACCAGTCTGTGGGAGAACTGGATCCACCTGAGTCATCATAACATCCCTTGGAGGCGGAGAGCCTGGTGTCAGAAGAGCTTCCAACGTCTGAGGGGCAGAGAAATGGCTGACAGAACTTTGCAGTGAAATATCAACAGGGTTAAACAGGGAGTTGCCAAAAGTCTGACCAGCTGCATTTGGGCTCTGCAAGGAAAAGCTGGAATCTCTCTGGATCTGACCACTCGAGGCAGATTGCTGGGTAGATAGCACAGATGAGCTGGGAGACATCAAATTTAACCCATCGATGAGCTCAAGCTCCTCAGTCACAGTTGGTGGAACATTGCTGGATGCACTGGAGTACACAAGAGAAGGAAGCAGCTCTTCATCATGGAGGTCATCCTGCTCTGTCAGGATAGGAGAAAGCCTGGCACTAATGGTGCTTGCATTGGAACTGGTTCGAGGCCGGAAGGTGTTCCACACATCAGAGTCCTCATTGCTTCTTGAGGACGGGCTCCCAGGCCACTTAGGAAATTGGGAGCCAGGACTGTCAGCAGAGGATTCTGGTGCAGACTGGAGAGGAGGCTTCTTCCTGGATGCTTTCCCTCTGACTTTTGCAAGTTTGCTGCTGTTGTCCATGGAGGCAGCTCTTCTCCTTGGTGCTTTTCCACTTTTGCCACCCTCAGGATTGAGCATCCACCAAGAGCTCTTCCCTGTGGCTTCATTATGGACTTTAATAAACTTGCTGTGCAGGGACAGGTTGTGTCGAATAGAGTTCTGAAAAAAAAAAAAAAAAAAAATAAAACCCACAAAATGTGAGGACCTGACAGTTGACACACCTCCCACCTAGGAACCTCACTAGCTTAAATGCATTCAGACAGCATCCAGAGAAGAAAGTTATAACAAAATCCTGCTATTTCTGTCTGAACATGCTCTGCAGCATTAGCAAGCAGTGCCATGTTTCACTGCAATTTCAAGGGTGAAACTACCATGACAACTAGCAGCTTTCAGCTAGCAAAATACTAACATAAAATAACTTTAAAGACCATACAGAATCTGCAAAAAATTAGGCATATCACAGAGCAAGTAAGCAAGTTCTCAAATACAACCTGCAATTTCAACACGAGCCTATCTGAATTTGAGCTATTGCTGTTCCCACCCCTTTGTCACCTTCTTTACCCAGCATAAGCCTGGCTCAATTTTTTAATGTTTATATGGCCAGTTTTCAGTCAGATTCAAGCAGAGCACAACAGCGAATCCAAGAGACTAGGTGAAGAGAAACAGCAGAATGCTTCTATTCAGTGCACCCATTAACATCTCCACCCCAAAACTGGAGAAATGAGAGTAACACTGTGAGGAACAAGAGTCCTAGAATCCTGGAGACTGCGAGGCTCCCTCTGCAAGGAGGCTGTGTGCTTTCCTTGGTGCATGTTCCTGACAGGGTAAGATGTTCAGTGGATACTGCACTCCCACACAGTACATGCCAGTTTTAGCCTCTCCCATTTTTCTGCTGGGTCAGACACACGTTCCTTGCCTTTCCCAGCTCCCTCCTTTTGGTTTAGCTTTGCTGAAAACTGCAAGCTAACATGTCTGTACACCATCATCAAACCCAGTTTTCATCCTGCAGCTGATAAACTCCCCAGTATTTTAGAATCAGGAAGCAACCATCTCATTGTTTGAACAGATCCTCCATAAACTCCCCTTGAGGCCTAAGCATTTATTTGATACCTGAACTTAATTTGTTCAGATGGCCAAATTACAGATCATTAAAAGGTGCTGCATTGGAAGCACAACAGTAGTCCAAGACCATGTTTCCAACATCTTTCTCATATAAACTAAAAGTTATATAACAACCTTCAGCTGTCATGCATACTCTCTTAATTCTGAACAAATTAACTGTGCTTTTATCATCTTTTTCCACCAACTCTCAACACAGTTCTTTCCTGTCTGCTGCTTTCCCTCTCCCCACCCTTTTCCTCCCGGAAAAGTCCTCACCATGCTAATTTTGGCCACCTCACCGAAAGTACTGTCCTAGAAAAAAGTAGACATAAACAATACATGCAAAGTGGAAAGTTTTCATGGAGAGAGAAGGAGATCTGAGAATCATCCTGGCTTAGCTTTCATTTTAACCTTTAGCTGTTGAGGATTTGGAGAAGACTGGCTGCTTGCTGCAACTGGTATCAAAGAATACACATGCTCTTAATTGGAGAGTGACTGCAGAGCCAGAGCCTGATGGAACACGTGTCAGTCAATGCTCTTACAGTTTTATTATTTGAGCTGTTCACAGTAACAGCTGTACAATATTCCTGCTTGGCATCTTCTCTGAACAAAGCTTTCCTTTTCTTCAAGTGTTGAAACAAGTAATTCAGACTGGTACACTGTCTCCTGCAAGGCTGCTGCTTTAATTTCCAAAGAATCCTACCCCTTTTTCCAGGTAAATGTGCATAACTTTGAATGCACACTGCTGCAGCAATAAGAACCATTAGGTTGTCACTAATTCTTCATTTATTCTCCTGAAAGTAACCTGTGAACTCACAATGGCATCTTGGGTATCATGAGACAATCTGAGTAACTAAGTTTTGGCTGAAAAGCAGCTTGAAATAAGACATCTTGGAATAAGACTAGGATTCACATGAGTACAGTGAAGTCTGGTACCTTTTATGAAACAGTTTCCAAGTGATTTTACATGTTACTGCTGAACTGACATAAAGGCTAAGCTGTAGAAACAGATAATTGCTGTACCACTCCTTCCTTCCTCATCTTCAAACTCCCATCCTTCCGTAACACCAGCATCTGTGATCCTATAAGCCAGTTCAGAGAGCAAACCAAACTGAAAAGCAGACTTATCCTTCCTTGAAAACTACTTTTCCTGCCTCTTTTATCTCTGCTTTTTGAACTACCTCACTGTGGGGGTCAAGCACCGAAAACTAAAGAAGAGAACAGAACGTGCAGTTGGAGGCAGAGGGAAAAAAACTGAATATTTCTTTCAGCAGGGTTAACTGTTATCTAAACTGCAATGCCTAAGTTATCACTTTTGCACCTCTCCTGCGGACTGTGGGAGGCAGCTCACCACTGCACCGCAGCGCCACGAGCCCTAACTCACCTGCAGGTCCGAGCTTGCCTGCAAGCTGCAGGCTTGAGCCCAGTGTCCCAAACTCCAACTGAATCCACGCTCCCACCAGCCTGGGTGCCGTGGGACAGCACCAGAATGCACCTGCTAGAGTGATTCAGTACACCTAACACATGGAGGGCACCCTCAAATCTCACTGAGAAAGCCAGGGACAGATGAATTATGTTAAAATAATCACAGAACTGCAAGTCAGACCTGACAGAAGAGGAAATGACAGAGTTCAGTCACCCAGGCAACCCTGACATATTTCCTTTCTTGATGTTAAGCAACCCACACCAGAAACATACAGATGACATTAACTTTTTAGATGCTCAACTTCAGCAGTGTGGGAGGCTCCCAGTTGGTCTAAGCATCTGCAAAACACACAAGGTCTTGACTCTGCAACTCTTTGATCATAAAGAAGCATGACCTTAAGGAAGAGGTGCAGGCAGGAGTCCTTCAAATCCTTAGGAACATCTTCAACCACTAGATAGGGGAGGTTGTTGCTATTTATTTACGTATCTTATAGTGGTACTTAGGTATCTTATAGTGTTAAGCATTGCCATAAAAAAAATGCCAACCTGTGTCTCCAAATCCATCACAGATCAAAGATGATTCCTGCAAACCACATTCAGACAAAACCAGTCTGAAATGAAGGACAGATAGTATGCAAAAAAATCAAGTTTGGCTAGAGACATTTATTGTACACTGAAGGGTGGACCATTCCCTAGGTCATAACCACTGTGTGTTCAAACTAGGATATATGGACTAGCCACAGAAGTGTGGCTAACAGCTTATGCAAACTATTCTCTAAATCTTAATTACCAGAACATTAAGTCTGCTTCTTTGATAAAATCTCCTAGCCACAGTTAAAGGACAGCAACACTTCTCACCATCAAACCAGGCTTGCCCCTACACCAACATTAGCACTGCTGTGGATCCTGCCCAGCACCAAACAGTGCTTTGGTCTCACATCAGGGAATTAGCCACAGGAGCTGGTAGCACAACCAAGCCATTCTCCTGCCCAGTCAGCCTTCTGGGCTACTGCCACAGATACCATAGAAAATGCTCAGGTGAAGTGAATACAGAAGACTGAATGCCAGTGACAACCTTTCCAAGGGCCTATACAGCTTTTTAGGTTCAGCTGAGGTTACCTACCATAAAACTGAAGTTTACAGGAGCAGAAGGAGGCTCTTGTGCCCTGCCCAGCAGAGCTCATCCACGCAGCAGTGGTGCATGGCCTGTGCTAACAGAGCACTCAGGGCCAAGCACAAGCTATGCTCAGAAGGGCAAGACACAGCAGCTATCCTTCCAGGAGACACAGTGGCTTCTTTCCTTTCCTGGCCATTCTCCCAGGAAACATCAAGTTTAAACTACAAACCACAGAGACATCAGATTTCTTAACAAAAAGTCTCCCTAAAGGATGAGTGACAGAAAAAAAAAGGAAGAAAATATATGCAATCACTGCAGCTGCCTGTAATACACTCTCACTGCCTTGGAGGCATACAAAGAACTTGGTCTCATCCCAGCGCAGGGCCATGTTCCACGTGTTCCACTGCCAGGCCTATAATTGTACCGAATTATCATTTGCCATGGCATTCCTGGGAGGCTGCAAGGGGAGAGAGAACGCTCCGCCTGCTGTATTTGTCAGTGCCTGTCTCAGCCACTTGGCTCCAAAAGCTTCAGGAAAAAGTCTTCCTTGTAGAGATTTTGCACCAGCAAGTAAACAACTGCTCCAGAGCCAGGGAGTTGAAACACTTCCCCAGCAACCCCCTTCCAGAAGGCACACATGAGCACAGACGTCAAGCTCAGCAGACGGGGATCTCTATCTTAGGAAGAACATTTTCCTTTCTGTAATCTTTCAGTGGGAGGCCAGAAGAAGAAGATCACAGCTCTCTAAAAAGCAAAGACTGAGGCAGTTTACAAGACAGGCAGGCATACACAACAAAAGCCGCTCAGGATTAGATAGAGCAGAAGAAACTTGTTGGAACAAGTAATACCAGCAGCTCAGGAACGGCCTTCTCTGAGGACTGCCTGGAAAATGGAGCTGTGCTGCAAGAAATAATCACTCAGCAAAGCAGCTTTCCAGAAAAGAACTGGCAGGAAGCAGGGAAGAGTAGCAGCAAAATCTTCAAGTAATTTGACTGGCATTGCATGAAGTAGATGAATTTTCACCAAAAGACGAGCTTTCCCTGACTTTTGAGGGGAACAACCACACTCAACAAGGCTTCAAATAAAAAAAAAAAAATCTCATACTTCATACTTCTTCGGGGCATTACAACAAGAAGGGCCTATTAGTGTCACTTTAAGGAGGGCTAAGTGTACGTTGCTACATTGTGACGGTGGGCCCTTTTCACAGCTGAGTACTCATCAGGACACCTGGGGACCCCATACTTGCACCACTGTCCTACTTCTATGCACTGCCACCAGCCTCATTTTCCACACCCAGCGCCCTGCCGTGCCCAGCTGCCTTCCTCCCTCCTCACGAGGTGAGACTACATGCTGTGGCCAGACTATTTAAGGACTACTGGGATTAAAAGGTAAAATACTCTGTTAAGAGAAAGATGATGGGCAACATCCACCTGTGTTTGCCAGGTTTCCATGCTGGACTCCTCAGTACAACATGTGAACAACCCTCATTCAGCTTCTGTTCATTATTTCCCCCCTGCTTTAAGGAAACCCAGTTAGGCTGTCAGCAGCTGGGACAGAGAACATCTCCCTGCAGCCAGGACTAAGCACATCACTAATACCACATGAATGCATTTGGGCCACATGAGGTAATGGCAAGAGTCCAGCAGTTTCTACCCATCCTCAGCTACACTGGATTCAAACAGCCAGACCCTCCCTCGCCTTTGCAAGGCAGCAGCTTCCAGGAAGCCAAAATAGAGCAAAACTAACAGAGAGCAGCACCTACAACACCATTAAAGTGTAAGTGGACTTAAATGAAGTACCAGTGATGACAGCAAAGACATCACTACTCCAATTCAGTTCAGAACACATACTTCTTCATTTTTAGTGTCAGAAGATTTAATGGGAAATCGTATCCTTACAGGCATGTGAACTTAGGAATAAACACTACAGGCTTTCTCAACACAGTCACAGAAAGTAGCCTTTCTTTACAGACTGAGGTCAATGCTCTGTGTAGCAGAGACGCCCCCAGACTCCACACTGTGCCTCACCTATACACAAACCTGCACCAGGCTGAAGGTTGGGCAGAATTACACTTTGCTCAGAGCCAAGATGCTGAGCTGCAGTTTTACGTTTCCTTTTGGTTTATGGCATCCATTCAGTCTTGCCTCAGTGAAGAAAGACAAGGAAATATTCTGAATGTCCTTTCAAACCACTGCAGCCTTTCAGTACCTAAAGGGGGCCTACAAGGAATCAGGAGAGGAACTGTTTACAAGGGCATAGAGTGATAGGACAAGGGGAAATGGCTTCAAACTGAGAGTAGGTTTAGATTGGATATTAAGAAATTCTTCCCTGTGAGGGTGGTGAGGCCCTGGCACAGGTTGCCCAGAGAAGCTGTGGCTGCCCCATCCCTGAAGTGTTCAAGGCCAGGCTGGATGTGGCTTGAAGCAAACCTGGTCTATTACAAGGCATCCCTGCCCACAGCACGGAGGTAGAATGAGATGATCTTTGAGGTCTCTTCCAACCCAAACCATTCTGCATCCTGTATCTTGAAATCATCATTACCAAAAGTCAAAGTAAATCCAGCACTGCCACCAGATGTTCCTGTCCAGGTAAAGGGTTTCTTAGTGAAATTAAAGAAAGTTCCCCTGATAGTGATTTGGCCCCTTACCTGTTCAAGTTAAGAAGCTAAGGTTTTGACAAATCCAAGCAAAAAACCCCCTTAAAGGATACAGGGACACTCCTGCAGCTATAAAGAAACAGCTAATATGCTTATTTTAGGAACTTATCATTGCTTATTTGCAGATCTGACTACAGAAGAACCCAAAAAAGTTGTCTGACTGGTAGTCAGCATACCAATACACAATAAATTTTTAAACTTTACCAAAACGAGTGTTCACATAACTTTGTATCCACTGAACTGGAATTTATTTGCAAGGCATAAAGATAGCCTGGCAGAATCCACCAGCCGCAGCACAGCAGAAATAGTCCAGAGGATGGACAGGCTTGCTTTTGTCTGCTGGCCTATTCTCTTTCACGGAGGAGCTTCAGAGGGCCACAGGATGAGCAGCTGCTCCAACCTGAACGTGCTCTGCCAGGAGATCAGATATCCACAGCTGTGGGAGAGGCTGGGGACCTTCAGAGCCAGCACTAAAGCACTGAAAGCCAGCGAAGTGACTCTATGACTGAGCCCTCAGCCAGGTCTCCTGATCCATCTGGTCAACAGTTAATATCAGCTACATGCAATATGCACATAACACAAGGCTGGAATGGAAGGTTTTTCAGGAAAATGCTGCTCACTCGAACAAAGGTTAAGAGCTAGGCAAGTTTCCAGATGGATGACACCTTCTGTTTCAGGCAAACGGAACACTTGGTAATTTTTAATTTGCAATACAGCTCCTTGAGCTGTTGCACTATATACAGACATATGTATATGTATGAGGGTACATATGTTGTGCATGTGTATATCCATGCACATGTCTGAAGTGAATGGGGAGTACCAGGATGCAGAGGTGTAACATCAGTTTCCCATAATTAATTCAATAGTGCAGAATCTTTTGTTCTTTATGTTGCATACATAGGAGACATCTGATTTTTGTTTCAATGACATTTGAAAGGGTGAAAAGGATGGCTTTAAAGTTTATTCTGTTCCTACAAAGGAAAAGACGAGCTTTGGGAGAATACACAGTTTGTTTGACTAAGAAAGACAAGTCCTTCATATTGTTCCTCACCGTGCCAAGTTTGCATGCTACTCATGGATGTAACAACCAGTGCAAACTGCTTCTGCAGGGTTTATGCACTTGTTTACTCAAAACCCTTAACACCTTCCTCTTGCAAGCAATCTCAAAACCAAAAGGAATGATTGCCTTATCCATAGATACCCACGGACTATCCTGCAGAGCACCATGAGAAGGATTGTGAAGAAGCCCCACAACACATCCCTGCAAGGACACTTCTGCCTTGCAGGCTGATTAATTCTTAACTTCAGTAGAATTCCTGCAGGGAAAGGACAGACTGCACACACAGCAAATATGTCCTTTACAAGGTGCTTGAAGTACTTCAAGAACAGCAAACACCATCTTCCTCGAAAACACAGATTCTTCCGGAATTCATGGAGGTTACACCCTGGCAGCCTGTAACAGCTGCACTTCCCCCAATTGTACAGTGGAGTAGGACAGCTCTAAATTAATTATGAAACAACAATGAGTTTATGGGGTTTATATTAACTAAAGTAGATTAAGAGTTTTTAAAGACACATTGCTTTTAATTACTTATTCAAAATTCTCTATTAAACTGCACTACATACAAATAGAATGTATTATCAGTTTGGCTCTGTCAAAACGAGACACAAATGCCAGAACTCTAGAGCTGTACCACCATCTTAACAGGCATCAAATGCTACAACTACCTTTAACAGCAGCTTCACATTTATTTCCTTTATCCAAAATCATTCACCTCAAGATTGAGAAATCACTAAAGCTAAGACAACTCAAGAAGTTCTTATTTTATTTTACAGAAATAAAAAAAAAACCCCAAAACATGCAAGCAGAGCTTCACAGCTCTAAAAATAACAAGTAAGACTAAAACAAAAAAACCAGACAGGTCCATTCCTCAAGTAAAGACACGTCTTTTGTTTATCCAGTTTGTCTTAAATATGCACCTATTAATTTTACTCTAAGTCCACAAAAGTCAAACTGAACTGACTTGACTGACTCCACATCTGCAAAACTGTAAATGTCTGACCTCCCCTCACCTAAGGCATCTGAATGCAAACAGGCTAAGGTCAGTAAAACAAACAAAACCTCTCGCAAACCTGTGTAACTGTGTGTTAACAGAAAGAAAGACTAGAAGTAAGTTCCATGGTCACACATCCTGCCAAGCTCTGCCAACAGGATTTTGCGAGTGAGCAGGAAAGAAAACGCATTGTATTTCTATCATGGTTTTCTGTTTGCTGGTTAAAGTCAAGAGCTTTAAACTGCTCTAATCATAAGACAGGCTGATTCCCACCACAGTTGTTGTTCTGCCCGCCCTCATCTTTCTTGGCAAGAAGTTTCTTTTTCTTCTCCTTCTAAAGCCAGAATTAGTCTGTTCCCAGGCTGAAAAAACAGAAACAAACTTCACACTAAAAAGTCCATCACAGAAAAGCTACGACAGCACCTGAGCAGGAATCTCACTCTCGTGTGTGCACGAGTTCTCACACTGAACTTCTGGAATTTAAATCTACCTGCACGTGCCCCAAAAGTGACACATGATTAAAACACAGACTAAAACCAAAGACTGATGGTCCCATTACACGTGAATGGATATAACAAAAGAACGGCCATACTGAATCAAGCCAGAACTGTACTTATTCCAGCATCCAGTCCAGCAGGACACTTCACTATATTCCACCTTCACCATGGTATCTGGGGATCATTTCAGAAGCCACACTGAACTTTACTCTCAGGCACTGCTACCAAACAGATACAAAGACACATTCCTGACAAGAAAATGCACCAGTTCTGTCAAAGTAACATGACTGCATGGAGGAGCAGTAGGATCAGGAGGGTAGCCCTAGCCTGAGGAAATAAGAATTATCTTCCAGTAAGAACACCAAAACCCAAGCATGGTCCCAAACCAGAACTTAATAAGCAGGATTCAACCTACACACAGGAGTAAGAGAAAATAATCCATATTAGTTAAACTAGATGCACTCTCTAGGAACCGTCAGTGAGTGACAAATGGGAATGGTGAAAAGCTTTGTATTAACGTGTGCCAGCCTAAGCTGTGACAGCTGCATCCCTCTCACCACGTCTCTACCCTCTCGAGCAAACGTTTGCACTCACACCACCACGTGGTGTGCCACTTCAGAGAGCTGAGCCAGCTGAAAGCCAACCTACTAGAAACAGACGTTTATTTATTTATTTATTTATTGTCTGAAATTAACTCTCTGTCCTCACCTACTGCTCAGTCAGACAAGCAGAGGAACACGTGGTTGGAGTCACGGAAGCCCCAAACCGCGCTGGCTGAACCTCCTGCAGAACTGCAGCGTGGATGAACTGCTAATAAATACTGCAAACAAGAGTGTAATTCCAGTCTGTAGTGAGAGCAACAGATCACACTCCTTCGAGTCCAGTCTCCATGGCATCCACCCCGATACATCAGGACAGGCTCAGGGGCTATTTTGCAAGCCAGCTCTCACATTTCCCCTTCTCTTTGTTGGAGTTCTTTAGACCAAAGATAAGGGAACGCGAGGTCACCCCATGCAGAGGACTGAAACAGTCTTGAGCTCTTTTGACAGAGCTCTGCACACACGTCTTTCCAGAGCGAGAGAAGAAGACACAGCTGAGCCTTTAGAGCAGAATACTGCTTTCCCTTTTCCAAACTTCAGCAAAGTAGCCCCAGCACGGTCCTGGGACACAGCACTCCTTTCCAAGGGACCCTTCTGAAAGCCAAGCACGCCTGCTATGACACAGTTATTTATACTGAGCCTTAGCACAGTCACGTGACAAAGAACTGCGGCCTTGAGATTAAAAACCCTTCAACCGAGGCTTTACCCTGCACGGAAACTTGGACATAGCCTGTTAAATGACTCTCCCTTCTCTCCTGGAAAAGTTTCTAAACGAAAAGAGCAGCCTCGCAGGGCCACGCCATAACCACCCCCAGCAGCTGCTCCAGCTGCACACAGCCGAAGCTTGGGCTGGGTCTGAGAAGACCCAGGAGCTTTCGGCAGACCTAACCCCCGGGCTCCGCAGAGTGGGCACCACGCGTTGGCACCGACGCCGTGCCTGCAGACGAGCAGCAGCAGCAACAGGAGAGCACGGAGCGGGCGGCGGTGCGGGCCGGGGCACCGGGGAGGCGCCTCCGCAGCCGCTCCTCGCCCGGCCAGGCCCCGGCACACAAGGCCTGTCCCTTCCGCCCCAGCCCGTCACGCACCTTCCAGCCAGCGGAGCTGTTGCTGTCACCCTTGTCCTTGAAGTAGGGGACGGAGCGCACCATCCACTCGTAGATCTGCGCCAGCGTGAGCCGCTTCTCGGGGGCGCTCTCGATAGCCTGGCTGATGAGCTCGGCGTAGGACTGGTTGCCCCAGGCATTGCGCCGGGAGCCGCCCTTCCGCGCCGCCGCGCCGCCTGCCCGCGCCCCCTCGGCCCGGCCGGGCCCCGCCGCCCCGCCGCCTGCGCCCTCCTCCGCCGCGCCAGCCGCGCCGCCCGTCTCCGCCTCGGGCCGCGGCAGTGGCCAGGNCACCCCTTTGTGCGCCCCGGGCCCGCCGCCGCCGCCGCGCCGCTCTGTTTACCACGGAGCAGCGCCGCTCCCCGCGCCTGCGCATGCGGGGCACGCCGGGAGCGGTAGTCCCGCCAGGCCGTTAGCGAGCAGCCTGGCGCAGCCGGCGGACTACAGTACCCAGCGTCCGTCGCGGCGGAAGGCGGGGCGTACCCCCGACGGGTGCGCGTGGCAGGCGGGGCATTCATGTGACTACAGCTTCCAGCGGGCACCGCGGCGGCTACGCTTACATAACCCGCCGCGCCCGGTGCGGGCCTAGTGCCCCCACGGTGGCGGAGTGGTGATGGCGGCATGGTGGCGGCAGCCCCGAGGTGGTCGCAGCTCATCCATCCGCTCAGAGCGCGCCACAGCACTCCAGGTCGGGCCGGGAGCGCCGCTCCCTCCACCATCCCGTCACGGATGGGAGCCCGTTTCCGGGACACGCCCTGGCGTAAGGCGTGATGGGTCTGCGTCCCGCTCTGTCCGTCAGAGCCGCGGCAACCAGGTTCCGGGGCCTCGCGCTCCCTGCGCTGTACAGGGCCCGAGGCTGGCGACCCCCTAGACGCTGTATGGCGCAGTCCCTGTGTACGTTTCTTGGCCCCACGTCCCGGTTTCCAGGCGAGCACCCAGTGCGGCCCCCTCAGCTTCAGGCTCTGCTCCATCCCGCGGGGGCCCGGCAGGGGCAGCTCAGGCGACGCGGAGCAACACCGGGAGCGAGCCTGCCATGCAGGTTCCGGGGCGAGCCAAGCGAGCCCCGCGGGCTGAATACCCGCTGCGCTTATGCAGGGGGTGGGCGCGCGGCGGCGCTGTGAGGGTAGTGGCTGAGCGGCCCCGAACCCTGGATAAATACCGCTTTATGCAGGCACTCGGCGGGCGCCGTGCTGCTGTGCGCGGGTGGGGTGGCAGCTGAGGGGCCCCGAACTCTGG
>VXBT01006756.1:0-30280 GCA_013400235.1 Oriolus oriolus
CAGCTGTCAGCCTCATCAGGTCCACTTCTCAAGTTTGTCCTGGGATGCATGCCATCCTGTCCCTGCCCCAGGCTATGCAGCTTCATCAAGTGGTCCTGAGCCTGTTCTTCGCTTACAGTGGATATTACTCCACACACACCCACACAGAGGATGAGGGACTTGAGAGGTGTGGGAAGCCTGACTGCCAGTGAAGACTGAGGCAAAGAACTCATGGAGTACCTCAGCCTTCTCCATATCAGTCACCACCAGTTCCTCCTTCTTGCTTATCAGGGGTATACCCTCCTTGGCTTTTTTCTAACCTATGTACTTAGAGGATCCCTTCTTGTTACTCTTCACATCCCTTGCCAAGTCCTGTCCCAGCTTTGCCTTGGTTTTCCTGACCCCATCCCTACCCTTTCAAACTGTATGCCTTTACTCTCCCTGGGTCACCTGTCCCTGCTTCCCCTGCCTGTGCATATTTCTTCCTCCTCAGTTTGAGGAGCACATCCTTTCTCAACCATGCCAGGTTCCATTCTGCCTTGCTGCATTTCCTGCACAGGGGGATACTGAGCTCTTGTGCTCTAAGAAAAGTGGCTTTAAAGAGCTGCCAGCTCTGCTCAGCCTCTTCATTCACCAAATCCATAAAAACAGTTGGAAGTTTGCTCTGGCAAAGTTCAGGGTCCTGACCTTGCTCCTCACCAGGCTCATGCTCCTTGAGATAAAAACCCACCCAGGGCTTGGTCACTACAACCCAGGCTGCCACAAATCTGAACTCCTTTAATGAGCTTCTTTGCACTGGTGAGCACCAGGTTCAGGAGTATATGTCCTCTGGATGGCTCATGTAATACCTGGATGAGGAAGTTGTCCTCTACATGCTCCAGGAGTGCCCTTGATTGCTTGCAGCCAGCTGTATAACATTCCCTGCAGATGTTGGTGAGGTAAGATGTTAAAGAATACATTCAGTGCAGGTAACTTGGGATGGAGCTGCAGTACAAGATGCGGGTTGAGCTCTGGCGGGGCAGGAGCCCAAGTGCAAGGCAAGAGGCCATGAGCTACCCTTTGCATTACAAAGGGCACAGGGACCTGTGGGGCAGCCAGGGGACTGGACACTCAGAGACACAGCAGGAGCTGATGACCCCCAGACTTTTATGACCTTAGATTGTGAGGGGATAAAAGTGCAAGGGGTTCCTTTATTACAGGTCCCTCCTCAGAGGCACCAGCTTGAGGTGTTATTTTGTTATTTAGTTACTACACCACGATTAAACTGTTTTGCAGATCTGGACATCCATGACTCTGCTATGGGAAACCCAGGGTTAAGCTGGTAAGGAAACCTGGCCTGACTGTGTGAGTGTGGAGGGTATAGCTGTGAAGGCCTTTGGTCCCACATCAGGTGATGTGAGAGTGACTACAGAGTGGCTGTTGGGTGGTTGGACAGGGAAGTTTCCCTAACCTTTCCCCCCTTCCTAGCCTCTCCCTTCTGAAAAGCCCATAGCCCTCAGCTGCAGTGCTCCAGTTGAGGAAGTGTCCCAGCATGTTTCCATGATGACAATTTGATCACAGTTAGATTTGTAAGGGACCTAAAAGTTCATCTGGTTCCAATGCCCCTGCCATAGGCAGGGACACCTTCCACTAGACCAGGTGGCTCAAAGCCCCATCCAGCCTGGCCTTCAGCGCTTCCAGGGATGTGGCAGCCACAACCTCTCTGGGCAACCTGTGCCAAGGCCTCACCGCTCTTACAGTCCAGCATTTCTTCCTAATATCTAATAAAAACAGCTTAAGGCCATTTTCCCTCTTCCCTGCCTGCCCTTGGGAAGAGGCCTTCTCCAGCTTTCTTACAGGCCCCCAGCAGGTACTGGAAGGGTTTCTAGAAGTTCTAAAAGGCCAGCAACGAACAACGGCCGTTGGTCACTTACCGTGACCTTTGACCGTCATGAGCCCAGCATTCTGGAGTCCAGGAGTTAGGGGGACGGACCAATCAGAAGGCTCTGATCCAGGTGACATCATAATGACCGAAGAACACCTGAGGCAGTTGGAGGGGCAGAGCAGCAGAAGGACAGCGCAGAGTGGGCTCCTGTCTTGCTTCCTTCTTGTCCCTTTTGGGTATTGGTGTCATTCTGTGGAAGTCACCCAGGATCTTCTTGAGTCAGAAGAGGAACACCTAAAGAAATGGGTAGAATTAGTCGTTTGATGGACCTTCCTACCTGTGAACTCCCCAGACTTGGAGAGATTGCAGACCTAGTGACCTCTGTTCGCCTCTCACGCGTCCGTAAGGAAAAGCTAGCGCTGGCCTTGAAGAATGAAGACTATATTCCAAGGCTGCTACAGCTTTTCCAAGTCTGTGAGAATGCAAAGAACACCGAAGGCTTGCATCTTCTGTTTGACATTGTGAGAGGAATTTTGTACCTGGACAAAGCCATTCTGTTTGAGGTGATGTTTTCTGACCAGTGTATTCTGGGTGTTGTCGGATGCCTTGAATATGATCCATGTTTGGCTCAGCCGGGATGGCACAGGGAATTCTTGACCAAAACAGCAAAGCTTCAGGAGGTTATTCCTATCAGAGACCCTGAACTCAGGCAAAAAATCCGCCAGACATCCAGGGCACAGTACGTTCAGGACATCATCTTGCCTAATCCATGCGATTTTGAAGAGGGTTTTCTTTCTACCCTCGATTCCTTCATCAGCTCCAGCAAAGAGGAGATTTTACATGCACTGCAGGTAAGGGTTTTTTAATGTGGCTTAGAAGGGATCTGTAGAGTTCTCTCTGGCTGTAGTTTGGAAGTGGTTTACAGCTGGTGAACACTGTATAAGTTAATCACAGGCACTTTCATTTGCACAATGTTTTGAATGCTTTCCCTTCTTTCTGATTCCTTGGATTTTGTATTTTTGAAATCATAAATTTCAGGTGAGTATCTTAGTCCTTTTTGTGGGTTGTAACAAGATAAAGTCCTTTTCTTGGATTGCCAAGCAAACCTTTGGAGCAAAACCTTGGTTTTGTGTAAGTATTTAAGGAACATGCATCTTCTGGTATTTTGTTTCAGGGACATTTGTTGCACTGTTTTCCATGTAAAGGGGTGCAGAGCAATGGGAGAACAGAGATGGCAGAAAGTGCCAAAACACTTGAGAGATGATGATGTTCCTGGGTTTTTTTGAGTCTGAAGCATGAAATGCTTTAGAGAAGCAAAGTGTTATTCTATGTATCCTTAAATATCCCACAGCAGTGGAGGATGTGAATTTGCAAAGCAAATAATAGTCACAAAAGTTTCCCATCTTGGCAAAGCAGAATGCCTGGATGTGGGAGAGCTGGTTTGATTGCGAGTAAGATTCAGGAGAATGTGGCTGCAGCCAACTTGTAACCTGTCCCCTTGCAAAGGTGGACTGAAAAGATGCTTTGCAATGCTGCAGACCCAAAAAAGGGAAACTGATCCCCACGGGATGTTCACAGTGTAGTATGAACGGTGCAGGTACGGTAGGGACAAAGTTTTCTCTTGGTTACACTTTTTACATCACAAGTGTACCAGTTGCTTCCCGGAAGTGCAAAGTGCAGCGAGGGAGTCTGAAACAAATTAGGACTGTCCTTTTCTGTCCTCTTGATGTGTGTGTGGGTGTGGCAAATCCCACAGGGAGTCCGTGGGGTGGGCAGAACTGCAAAGCATAGGGGTGGCACGGCAGAGAAGGAAAGGAAATGTCACACTCTGTAGAGACGAATTTAGGGATCAGCTTTAGGGATCATCTCCTGTGCCCAACTTCACCTGTGGCTCTGCTGCTCTGGAGCTGTTTTGGCTGCACAGAAGGAGTGCTGAAAGACTGGAAATGATGCTGCTGGAAGTGTACTCTAGCATTTGCCTTCCTTGTGATAAAAATAATGGCAGTGTAGAAAGTTTGACTTTGTGCAGTATGGGATCCTAGAAAGATCATGTTTTCACTTTCCAGAGGCACTGTGTAATTTGTGTTCTTTTTGTGTGCTCCACAGAAAGATGAGGAATTTTTGCCTAAAGTTTTTGCACAATTAACAAATGAAGCTACAGCTGGCGAGCAACGATGTGAATTGGTGAGTCAGTAGTCTTGGTGGTTCCTCAACGGCTTTAAATGAGAGGGATAAAGTAGAAAGTGAAACTGTTCAGAGAGGTCTGCAGTCTTAGAAGTACTTCTGGAGAATCAGCCAGTACACCCCCTGGTACAAATTGTAACTGTTTCCTCCTTTCAGAGAGTTTTCTGACTCAAATACACAAAACTTTTTTTCCCTGTGCACCAGATTAAGTTTTTCAGGGAGTTCTGTGCCTTTTGTTTCACATTACCTGAGAAAAGAGATGAATTGCTCCAAACTTTGGCAAAGCTGGGAATTCTTCCAACTCTTGAGAAGTTAATGGTAAGTGAAAACTTAGAACTGGTTTTAATAAAACTAGAAAAGCCCACAGCCATATAGCCTTTTTTTTTTGATCTGCTGAGCATCTTTGTGTAAGTCTGATTGGAGAACTTTGCTCGGCTGAGAGTGGAGGTTTCTGGTAATGTTCAGAATCCAGAAGCTGCCCACAGTTCTACTCTGGAGTAGCCTGGTTTGACTGCTCTTACTATTTTTACTTTTCACGATGGAGAAATCTGAGGGCAGTGAAGTCCTTGTGATAAGGTAGTCAAAAGGTGAAAGAGATTTTTTCATGTGGCAGCTTGATTTTTGGTTTTTATCAGAGAAAATCCCAACCTTTAAGGAAAGGTCTGTATTCTGTTGCCTGTAAATGGGCACAGAAACTGTTGTATACCTTGATATGTACAGTTGGTCCTTAGTGCACAATGAATAAATTGTGGATAGCAGGTATAGACTATCAATAAAGTCTTAGATATTCAAGCAAGTAGGACATTGTGAATGTTTCCAGCCTAAGTTAGGGCTCTCAAATTTACAGAAAGCCTTGTGTCCTTCCTAAAGGAGGAAAATAGTAGGGAAAGGATTTGCCTTGTTCCTTGTTGTTTTTCTGTAACCATACTATCGTGTTTCTCATGAAAATTCTTGTAACGAAACATTCTCCAGTCTTTAAACTGCCTCTTACTTGCAACTTCATGTGATAATAAATACCAAACTTGATATACTCTAACAAATTAATCTCTTTTTTTTGTGAGGGAATGGATGATCTGCAAGTTAGATCTGCTGCTACAGATATATTGTTTTATCTAGTAGAATTTAGTCCAGCTATGGTCCAAGAATTTGTAATGCAAGAGGCCCATCAGAGTAAGAATGTAAGTAAAAGTGGTTTGGAGTTTGTTGAATATACCAGTTTTAAGGCAAACAGGAAAGTAACCAGCCAAATAAAGTCTCAATTTCTGTGTTTTGCTTTAATTTTTATTTTTAAAAAATTGCAGAAAGTGGGGAAGTCATTCCATTCTCATGAGTAATTCTTTTGTGTTTTCTTTCTTTGGGTTATTTTTTTGCAGGATACCCAACTCATCATTGAGATCATTGAGATGATCTATGGTCCCGACCCCGATTTTGGAGGAGATAATCAGTTAAAGGAGATTTTGTGTGCTCTGATGGATCCAGAGAAAATGCTGGCCGTAGCTAGTGTAAGAGAATATGAATGGCAGAAGACATGATACTGTCTTAGCAAACTTAGAAGCTTGATACTCACTATTATTGTGGGCAGAGGATAAGAAATTATAGGGTTTTTTTATTGGAGTGTGGTCTGATAGCGACTTTAAATAAGCAAAATACAAGCTAATTTTGCTAATGAAAGGTATGTGTCTGAGGCATCATACGGGTATTAAACCATGCTGTTCCATGTGTCAGTGCCATAGCACTGTATGACCACAGTTCTCCCTATCTGGATGATAAATCCTGAAAGATTTTAATACATTGTAGTATACCAGAATACCTGTAAAATGGTTTACAGGTTGTTCTGGGCAAAAGTAACTGCATGTCACAATGGTTTAAGGACACTTTGTCAAGCACTTTGAGTCATTGATGTTTTTTCCAGTATATGTTTGCATCCATGCTGGGGATTCCTTTAATGATAGCTAGGTGGGTTGGATGTCTCACAAATTTTTCCCAAAATAAAGAAATTGATCTTGTGTGAAGACAGTGCTGATGACCCAAAGAACTCAGTAGAATTCTTTATAGGCTGTTTCTTCTGTTACTAGTCTTTTTTATTTAAAAGGCCGTATGTGAATTCTGGTGTTTAATGAAGTTATTGTTGTTTTAGAATTTAGAAATATTTGAATTTCTCGATATCTTCTACGATCGTTACATTCATGTTCTTACTGCGCCGCTTCTGGCTGATACATCAGAAGAATGGTATGAAATAGGTAATGACAATTTTAATTTTAATTTTTTTCCCTTTGAAGGGCCTTACATCCTAGTAACAGCAATAGACCTCTGATACCTGCTGGAAATACACTTGCTGCAAGCTGGTGTTCCTCCACGGACAGGGATTCTGTGGGCAGGAGTTTTCATAGCCTTTCTTGAAGCTGTGAATGCTGACATATCTTGATAGTGTACTTTGTAAAGATATACTTTCTTCATGTATATTGAGAATCATGTAGTAGTTTTACTAGTCTAATTTTAAAGAATATTTACTGTAAAAGCAAAAAAGCCGCAGTTGTGTTTGTTGTTTTGTCCTGACCCAATGTCCTACTTCCCAAAGCAATCCAGTAAAACAAAAATCCACTGAAAATATGTCAGGAACTGCAATGGCAACTGAGCTCAGTGTACACTGACAGTACATTATTTACTTTTTTGTACAACTTAAGGCATTCATTTTTCTTGTAGATAATTATCAAACAGCAGAAATACTTGCCTCAGTTTTGGAGCTGTTGTCTTTTTGTGTGGAACGGCACAAGTATCACATGAAGACTTACGTTATCAACAAAGATCTGCTAAGAAGAACACTGGTCTTGATGAAATCCAAACACAAATTTCTGGCCTTGTGTGAGTATGGAGATGTTGTGATTTCCTTCTTCAAGGCTTTGTGTGTCCTGTGCGGAAGGTGTACCAGTACCAATGTACAGCTGAACTCAGAATTCCTGAGCATTTGCTGTGTTTTACTGGCTACAGTTAAGTAATTTGGAAAGAAAGAGGTAACAGCTGTCTGTAAGCACAGACCAATGCAGTTTCTGGTGAGAGGAGGATTGTTGTCTCTTTTGAAGTCTACAGGGATTCTTTCAAGTCTTCATGACAGGATCCATTGTAATCAGATTTCTTGCCTCATTTCAGTGGAAATCGTGTCCTTTCTTAATAATGTCCTGAATCTGGTTCTCCTTATGGAGAGTGAATGAAATTCTGTAAACCAGGATCTTTAAAGACTGAGGGCTGGTTCTGGGAGGGGAACAAGGAAAAAAGCACAGGACAGAGTTAATAGTTTAACTTCATTCATGCTGGAGTGTATTGCTGCTGGACTTGAGAAGGAAATCCATGGTTCCTGATGACCTTCAAATACCCAGGAAAGTCCAAGAAGGAAAGAAGGGTGATCTATCAACAAATGCTGCTTCTGCACTTTGCGAGTGCATCTTCCTCTCAGGATAACACCAGGTTTTTCAATTCTTCCACAAGATGAGAGCCCTGGCATGTGGTTGTTGCATGCTTGGATGTCTTTCGTCACACAGGTGCTCTTCGCTTTATGAGGAGGATAATTGGCCTGAAAGATGAACTTTATAACCGTTACATCACTCTGGGAAACCTGTTTGAACCAGTTGTAAATGCTGTGTTGGATAACAGGAATAGGTGCAACCTGCTCAAGTCTGCCTTGATGGAGCTGTTTGAATTCATCCAAATGGTAAGTTCAGCAGCAGCCTCTGCACTGACACATCCATGACCTCGCAGGGCAAGAGGCAAAAGGCGTATTTCCAAGATAGCAAACATCCTGTTTTAATGGAAGGATCACAAATGGAACTGGGATGTTGCTGAGTCTATTGTTCATTTCTAAGGGAAGTTTAATAATTCTTTCTAGATCTCAGCTCTTTTCCTAAGAATAAATCTGATTGCTTCCCATTTGTTCTTGACAAGAATATTTTGGCTCTGGACAAGGAATCAGTTACTTTCCAAAATAAAGTTAAAAGCTTTCTGACTTTCTGCATGTAAACATTTGAGACTGAAACCCTGTTTTGTTCTTATTCAGGAAAATATTCAGTTCCTTATTGCACATATAGTTGAGAACTTCTCTGATGCACTGGAATCTGTCAAATACATTCACACATTCCAGGGACTGAAGACAAAATATGAGCAAGAAAAAGACCGGCAAAATGAGAAACTGAGCAGGTATGGCCCAGTTTCTGTCTTATGAGGCTGCCAGTGACTGCCATTCTGCAGGTCTGCTGGTTGGCTCTTAATTTTCCAGAGAGCAGCAGAAGCAGGTGGCTGAGATTGGGGTTGGGTTTCATTCTTGCTGAAAACTTCTTGGGTTCTCCATCTACCTTTCTTTGAGTAGAGCTGATGTGGTCAGTAGATTAAATGTTCCATTCAGAAAACTCTCAGCTTATGAAGAGCAGAATCTTGCTCTGTCCTTCTGAGTTAGGATTCAGTCTGTCTCATCTTGAGGGTGGAAGCAGGGATGGAGCTGGATTGCCTTCTCCAATGCACTTAATTAATTCTAAAGCTTTGGAAACCATTTCTGACATGGCTGAGTCTGAAACATCAGGCAAAGCTTCAATCACTTGTCCTACGTCTCTTGCAGTGTCCCCTCCATACTGCCTGGTGAGACATCTGCCAAAGAAGCAATAGTCTTACAAGTGGATGAAGATCTGCAGTTCAGAGAAGGTGAAGAGAAGGCACCTCCAATGTCACCAGCAAGCTCCAATGGCTCCTATCCAACGTACAAAACCCTGACCACAGTGGTGGCAGCCCCCAAGGTGGGAGAGAACTTGTATGCAAGCTCCTATCCTCACGTAGGACAGCAGAGCAGCCTCGCGGGGCTTTACCGGGTGTAATGCAGCACTGTCAGCAATAGCCTTGTACAGGGTATCTTAGTTGGGGATTAATTCACCCAAATCCCTGTCGAGTGAAACCCTGACTAGTTTGAGGTAAGGTTTAAAGAGGATAAGGTGGGACTGGAGTCTGTTGTTAATCTGGTGGGCACAGGTTAATTTTGCCCCTTGCATGATTGAATTATTGCTACTCCTTGGCTTTCTTCCCTGCCCAGCTGGTGCCCTGTGTGTGTGATATACAGATGGGATTGCATTTTTTGGAATCTATTCTCCAACAGGGAATTAATAAGTGTTTTTAAGCAGACAAAATACAGGAAGTGATACCTCTTTTGTGTCTTTTACAGCTGAGCATTATTTGAATTTTAGCTTCTGAGCAGCTACAGAAAGGTGTGGCAAGAATTTTATTGCCCACTCCTAAGATTTGGGGGCAAAACAGATGTGCAGCGTGTATTTTTTCAATGTGGGAATTTCATTTTTTTACCTTTTTCTAATTGGCAGAGAGGTCTATTTGAAGTATTTGGTTATCCTGATGATGAAGATGATGAGACATCTCCAAAGAAAAGAGGTCGTCTGGGTTCCTAAATGAAACTGAAATTTTTAAATAAGAACTGTTATTATGGGGTTTCCAGTGCTGCAACTGTTTAATGTTAAAATACGGAACCAGCTGCAATCCATCACATAGATCTCTCTTGTGATATATGTTATTATATAATAATAATGTAATGTAGCAGTAATATGTTTATAATATAATATAATATAATATCATATCATATCATATCATATCATACAATATAATATATAGTATCATATAATATCATATAATATAATACAATACAATATAAGTAATATAATTAATATTATGTATTATAGTAGTAATATATAGTAACATATGTTAGGTCCATTTCTCCTGGAATAGTTTAATGTGAAGCCATTTCTATGTTTTGGAGATTTAGTTAGTAGTTAGTTTAGGGTTGTAGTTAGTTTTAATTGTAGCTCTTGTTTGGAAAAAAATTCCTTTCTGTATAGATATGTAAGATAGTTTGTTCTATCAAACAAGTTTATTTTGTATTAAAGATCCCAATGTACTTGTTTTACACCATTTGTAAATATGTGGTGATATTAATGCTGAGCTGTAAAATTCAGGAATTAAAACTGAATTCTGTAATTTCATAAGATGTGTTATTTGTAAGTACTATTTTAATAAAAAGTTACATGAAACCTGACTGAGAGGATTTGCTTCTTTTCCTGTCAGTTACTGTTGCAGTAAGTGATGTCACACTGTATGCAAAGGGTAACCCCACTCTTGGCTTCACTTTTCAATCTGTCAAGGCCAAGCCAGTACAGCATTTTAAAAAGATTTCTACTCTTTTGAAACTGAATTGCTGGTGACATCTCAAACTTTGCACCTAAAGCAATTATTTTTGCTTAAAGTTGCATTATTTTAGCTGATTTCAGTATCTGGTTGTACTTGATAGGCTCTCAAGAGGCTGAGGCCAGTGATTGAGCAAATCTGTGCACTGCAGGGATGCTCAACAGCCCTGCTGCTGAACACATCAGTGAGTTTCCAGCATTCTGGAAAGTCAGTGTCCACGTAATTTGAACTATTGATATATAAAGTACTGAGTTGCTTGCCTGAAAGTTCGGTAAAACTAAGAGTAAAATTAGAAAACAAATCCCTTTGCTTATTGATGATATAATTTATTCTCAAAATATCCATCTTTTCTTGAGGTCTGTGATGAGCTTCTTAAAACCACTGCTTCCTTCCATCTTCTTCTTTGCCTTTGAACTGAAAGACACCCTTAATCAGGGACTAACAGCTAGCTCAAGCTCCTCCAGCAGTGCATTTTCTTCCTGTTCAGTGCTTCCAACCCTCCCACTGACCTGGTTTTTCCACTGAGGCAACTTGGCAGGTGATGGCAGCACCTACCCTTCCGAGTGCCTTGTCCTTCTAAAATGTATCAGTATTGTGTCATTTCTGTTCCCTTGGCTGAGGGATACAGAGGAAGGATTTCATAATTTGAAAACTCCCAAAGAGAAACAAAAGAACTGAGCAAATTTTTTACCTTTGTAAAATAAGACCTTTCAATAGAAAAATGTTTTTTTTCCATTCAGCTGGAGGGAAAACAAATCCCTGAGATTGATGGGAGCCTAAACAGTAGGTCACAGATTAGGAGCAAAACAGCATTTTAGCCATTCATTGGTTATGTTATGGTTGTCACAGATGTAGTGTCGTGAGCCTGGGGGTCCGGTGGGACGCTCACACACCGGCTGTTATCACGACACACCAACAGCAAGGAGCCAGGAAGGGTCTCTGCATAGGATTCCACCAGGAAGTTTTATTCCATCTTCACCCGTGAAGGGAGCTAGAGGCAAGATGAGAACAATGGGACTCTGGGGGTTTTATACAGGGCAGGGAGAGCATCAGGAACTAATGGTCTGAGGGCGCAGGGGCAGTACACAGGAGGGGCCGGGGTAGCGGACCAACTGGGGCAGGGACAAGGGGACGGAGGCCAAATGGAGAAGGGGGAGGGAGGAGCTTTCTGGACTGGAGCCGGCGCAGGGACAGGGACCCACCGGGGCGCAGAACCGGGGCACGTGCTCTTTGGCTCCCACAATGTAGCATTTATTCCTATTAAGCTGCAGCAATCCCCATTAATGTGACACTTCATCTTGCATCTGGAAAATGGGGTTTTCCAAAAACATTCCGTGTCTATCTAAACCACTTCTGTTGAAGTTCTGCTAATGCCATGTGCTTGAGAAAACTTACTTGAAGGTTTTATACTTTTGTCATCTTGGCTGGGTATGAAATGAGAAAAGAAAGTAAGAAGCAATGAGCTGCACTGTCAACCCAAATCACTTCAGCAGAAATCTTTAGTATATTTGTCAGAGCACTTTCTTTAGAAACCTGTAACAGAAACTAATTTTTTATTTAACAGGACAGAAGAAACATTCAGCTCCCAAACATTATGGATTGGGGAAAATTTATTATTTCTAGAATAGTTTGTTATACAATTTTTTAAATCACTTATTCTTAAGATTTCTGTGAGGAGCTGCCCTCTTGACTTCTCAGGGCTGATAATTACTATGTCTGGAGAGAGGGGATAAAGAAATCAGGTAAGATTATCCCTGAAATGAGGTGGAGTGCTGCAGGGTGGGAGTGAAATGCAAAATTAGGAAAATTGCAAATGGATAAAGTTTAGTTGAGACATTTTATGCTGAAAATAAATTTATATTAAAAAAAAACCCCAACCAATGTAACAGTAAAGTAGAGTAAATGTAACAACTGTATGATGGCTCTTGACCAAGGCTGGCTTTTTAATGGTAGTCTAGATTTTAAAAGATTTGAGTTTTTTTCTTCAAATATGTGTGAACAGATATCGCCTTCCCTGCCACACAAAGAGGGAAATTTAGGCCTCACTTAGTAAGAGAGAGTGCAGGAGCCATGAAATCATGTATCTGTCTATTTATAAAGATTCCTCTCTGCTAGAGAAATCTGTCTGTAACAGAAATCTCTCTGCATGGAAAGTAAACCAGGTTACAAACACTTTTTGAGGCTATTTAGATATAGCTCATGTTGGTGACTGTCCTATTCCAAATTAGAGAAGTACAAAAGGATCAACATTTCTCTAAACAAGAATTAATGTGCAACCCTTACACTGGTTGCATTTCTTGTCTCCAGAAAGCAGCAAAGATCGGGGTGGTTTTACCTCTAAAGGCTCTACGTACAAGTGGACATAAAAGTTTATATTTGTGCAAGTGGAGGTTCAAGAATAGCCTAATGCATGGCTCTTCCATGTCTTCCAGCTAGCTATGGGACCTGGAGGGCTCGTTTTGGGTGACTCTCATGTATGTGCTAGACACTGCCTCAAGAAGTACCAAGCAGCTTGCAGACTGCTCACCACATAAAGCTATTTATTTTCTAGAGCCTTCTCTCTACTGACAGCTTATATTCAACATTTAGGAGGGACTAAATCATGAAGCTGTGTTTATGGAGAAAAAATGCAGTTTCATCCTCTGATGCTGTTGCATAAGGTAATTCTTTGTTTCAGGAGTTTGCTGCAGATGTATTTCTGGTGTTGTGCTTTGACAACCTAAGAGTTATAAGCATCTTAAAGCAACCCTGGTGTTCTCTCTTTCCCTGTCTGTCTTTCTGGCGGTCACAGTTAACAAAGTCATAGAGTATCATTCTGTGCCATATCGTCATGCTTCTATCACTGAGAGCTCTTTTCTGTTTGATTTCTGGTTTCTGTGGTTACCATCTAGTGAAATAAAACACAGCATCAATATGAATGACAGAGAGAGATGTCAGAAAGCTACTAATAGTGATTATACAATTTATGCCTTTTGTGCCCTGAAAGTATTCAAAGCATTACTTTCCTCAAATGCCCAAGCCAAATTGGATTGTTTTTTCCTTTTTTTAATTTCCTAGTTTTCTGTTGTATCTTAATGTTTGTCATCCTCCTCCTCCTATACTCTGGAAGAGGCCCACAGCTACCTATACCTTTCCTCATTTTCACACCAAGTACCATATTCTGCTGCTCTGTCCCCACCTATTAAAGGAGGAGAATACCCCACCATAAGAAGTCACAGGAAAGTCATAGGGAAAAAAGTAACATGTGTGAGCTTAGAGTTCCATTAAGATGATGATGGATGATGCTCAGAAATGGAGAAAAAGTAACAGTGGAGGAAGAAAAAGGAAATAACTGGCGGGTGTCTTGTGGCAGGAGGTTTTCTAGAGTGCCAAGAAATGGGTGCAGGATGTCCATGTGGTCTGCCTTTATTAATCTTGCGGGCCGAGCAGTTCTGAGGAAAAGTGATGGCCTGATAGATATTTGCCATGACATCAGTGGAGTAAGGTTACAAACAATTGAGCTCATTTAACAAGACAAATATGAGAAATCAAGGAGGCAGGGAAGCAAGCTAGAGGGCCATCCTTTGGTTCTTGACACAGCAGTACAGTGGTTGCAAATAGTGCTCTGCTTTTCATTCCTAGAGGACGTTACTCAGATGACATTCACTGAGGCTGAAGAGCACAAATAGGATGGACTCCAGAGCTCAGGGGATGTGCAGGAATGTAACGCCACTGCCTGTCAGCTCCTGGAGGTATTAGCCACATAGTCTGGATTTTCCATTTTACTTCAGTCTGCCCAGCTCAGAGCAGCCAGGCAAACATCTTAGCTGGTGCAATCCCCTGTAACTAGATTGGAAGATGCTCCTGGGATTGAGATGCCAGTGCATATAAAACCACATGGAGCCACTTTTATTATTCCCAGCTCTGCTCTTCCATACAAGGCCAGGACATGCCCCACTATGGAATAAGTCTCCAACACCTTACATCAGTAATTCCATGTTTGTGTCCCTGCCTGCGGGCAACATGCTGCAGTCAGGTGCTCAGCTTGACGGGCCTCTTGGCTGCTGTCAGGTGATGCTTTTGCAGTGAGCATGTGGGCTGTCTTGGTACTACACATTGCTCGTTTAGCTCTCCACTAACTGTGGAAGAGCAGCTGAACCAAACTGTCCCACTAAGGGATGAGTAACTAGAGGCAAGACTTCATTTAAAAAGAAAAAAACCCAACCACATAACCCCAAAATCCAGAAAAGCCATTGGGAAAGAGTGGTAACTCATTTAAGAACCTTTATTAGCAATCTAAAAATTAACTGAAGACTAAAAACTTATGAATCTGCAAGATATGATTAGATTTCTTTTTTCAGAAACAGCCTATTTAGCATTGCTCTGCAGTATTTTGAGATGATAGCCTTGGTGCATTCTGGCCTTCTGGAAACTAGAACAAAATTCCTCCAAAGGAAACACCATGGAACACCTGACCTCTCACGCAATGAAATACTACACAAATACACTTCAGAAACGTTTGAATGACGTATTCTAGTTATACTACATCAGTCTAAGTTATCCATCACTCTGTAGTTCCCCCAGGAGGGAAGGAAAGGAGGAAACTCTCATGTTTAAGGAGTTTCAAGGTAATGCTTGTCTGAACCTTTGCAGTTCTTCCTGCTGGGAAATCTCAACAGCACAATCAAGAAAATGCAAACACCATAACTCAACTTTTTTTTTTTTTTTTTTTAAGTAGGGATGTGTAAGCTGAAAAATTAAGAACTAGATGTATTGCTGCAGAGGAAGCATGGAGGAGAAGAGAAAATGTGAGAAGAAAAGGCAGGAATATGAGTTATCTCTCGTGTTTCTTGTAGTGTCTTGGAGCCCAGTCCTCTGCTTAGTGGGCTGGGTTTCTTTTGTCTTTACTCAGTCTCATGCAATGCAAGGAAATGCACAGTTTCCACCATCTTCACCCAGCTCAGGAAGGATTGTATATCAGTCATTATATTATTGACTTAAGAGTTCTCAGCTTTACTACATGAGGTGAAAGGGACCAGGAGTAAGGGTGCTCATCACCAAACTCCCAGTCCTGCTAGAACAACTTTACTGTTGCCATCTGAATGTATGTAAAGTTTGTAATGGATTTTAAAAGATCAGATTAAGGAAGATTTATGATATTTTTCAGTATCATTACTCTCAATGTATATAAATAACTGTATCAGATATGTGACGTAGATTTCTTTCTTGGCAGATCAGTAAGACAAAAAGTAACAATTCACTGATTAGCAGTTCTTCTCCCTCTCTCTGCTTCCTTACTAGATTAGAAACCTACAGAAATACTTTGCTACAGATTATTGTATTTACTTGCTCTTGATTTCTTTTCTTTATCTTCCTGGTTTGATCAGAAGATTGAGCTGAAAAATATCAGTCATTCGATGCATAATACTACAGCCAGGTTCCTAACCTAGATAGATGTCTGCTCCTACTGCTTCTTCACCAAATTTCATTTAGTATGTGTAGATGGTTAGATTCAGAAAATTACTCTCCATTCACATATTTTGATTCTTGTATAATTCTCTGTTGCACTTTTGCTAGCTGCTTCCTTTTGAGTCTTCCTCATTTAACATCTTCAGATATTAAAGAGAGGAGAAAGGGAGCTTCTAGCCTCACCAGAATGTCATGTATGGAATGGTATTTTGAGGGGTTCTTTTGGTCATTGAATCTTTCCATACTTAAATCACCATTTTGTCTGGGGGAATCTCTCCTAAAATGTTGAATCGTAAGCTGCTCACTCTGTTGATATCTAGTCAAGTCACATCATTGTGATGTAAAGAATTGCTGTAGTCATGTTTTACAAATGTGGAAATAAAGCTCACACAGACAAATAGCAACAGATGCAGACTCTGCTTAGGAGTAATAAAACAGAAGGTGTTAAATGCCTTAAGTTATTGAAAACTTCATAGGAGATGCTTCTGCTCTTGTTTGGAGCTCCGCCCTGCCAGTAGGACTGCTGGATACTTAAGGGAAAAGATCTTTGTAATCCCGTAATGAGAAACTGTGCGGGATTTGCCAAGAGGCAAGAGTTTTCTATTAAGCAAATCCTGCACTGAGACGCAGCAATTTGTTATATTCCAAGGGTGCCAGAAGAGGTGTATCCATATGCAGTCACAGGCATCTGAGTCTTTGCCCTCACACAGCTGCTCAGTGCTGGGGTACACTGTTGATGTGTTGATGCTGACCTGTTTTTTCACAAGTATTCCATATATCATAATCCATGATATTTTAGTGGTGCAGCTCCTGCTCTTGGGTCTGGTTCTGCAAGGTGCTTTAAGGACTGGATTTGAAATTTTATTTTTCAGTGCAGGGCAGAAGGAGAGTTTTCATACATTTATCAAAAGTGGAATCTCTCCAAATTAGACATGGAAGTTGAGAGCAAAAAATCCTTTCCAGTGCAGCAAATAGCTTCAAGATGAATTCTTCTCAAGATGAATTCCCTGCCCTTTCAGTTTAGCAAAACCAGGACTTGGTGCTCTCTGCAAAATTTGCTCTGAAAGCTGTAACTCCTGAGTTAATTAACTCAGAGATAATTAACTCAGAGTTAATTACCACGCCAAACACATGTTACTGTGCTGTACAGCTACAGGGATGCTACCACAACTTGGGTAAGGCTATGGCACTGTGGACACATCCAGTAAGGTTAACAGTCTTAACCCTCTCTCTTAGATGCTAAATTGGTTCAGTTTCCCCTGTTTCACATTGTAAAGCTCTCTGGAATCTGGAGACCTTTTCTTAATTTCCTTCTGAAACCTTCTCAAGGCTGCAGTGGCATGAACACTAGACATACTGTCTAAACACAGGTAATAACTCCCTATTGCAATCTTGACAGTCATCTACTTATACAAGGGGATTGATGATGGTAAGAGGTTAATGAGGAGAAAAGGTGGAAAATATTGTCACAATTGCTTTGTACATTATTGCAAAAGTTTTTAAAAGGGGGAAAAGACAGGTTTTTATTATTTTGACCTAAAATATTATAAGGAAGATGAGTAGTACTGTGAAATCTTTTGTTTATTTGAAAAGATTAATTATTCTTGAATGCCTTGATGGAAAGTTTTCAGTCAGCTCTGACTATTGATCAAATGGCTGAAAGCCAAGAGTTATTTACTACCCAAATGTCGCTTAGGCAGACAATCAAGGACATTATCCCCATTATAATTATTTATTATTTTAGAAGAAGAATGTACCATTTGAATCCATAAATAATGCACTTCACCATCTTAGCATTGTGAAGGGGGGCACTGGCACTTGGTAACTGCAGACTTCTGAGAAATTGCTTTGTAGAGATTTTCAAAGATGCCATCATGGAGGCAGGTGTCTGGCTCCTGGAAGTCACATGGCAAATGGATATTACTTAAGTTCTTCTGGATTGCTGCTTTTTTTCCGAGGACCACCACTGCTGCATGGTCTGTCATGTACTCTGGAGCAAAACAGGGGCTCAGAGTCAGAGCTGCTGCTTGGACCTAGCCCTACATTTCCAGTGACAGACACTACCAGCTTCTTCTTGGCAGACTCCTATCTGTCCTCCTTGTTCGAAGTAGCTCAGCATAATGCTGGAGATGCCCTTCATCCCTACGGATAGTCATTCACACCATGTTCTCACAGACAGACATGAGTTTTTCATGTTGAACCTCCCACTTCTGAACCTGATGATTTCCCCCAAGAAGTGCTATAGTTATGCATGGAATGCCAACAGGGAAAATTTGAGTGTTGTGTTCATGTTACGATCTGAAATTATGTCGAGTAATTTAGTCTGGAGTCTGTAGGTGTTTAGTGAGAAGAGTAAAGTATCCAGCAATGATGAGTTAAGAGTTCTTAAATAAAAGTGTGTAATATCATGCTTTAAAAGGCTATGTCTTAAGGTACAGGAATATCAATTACATTGGCATATCCTGATATTTTTTTCTGAGCTTTAGTACTTGCTATATATTACTTCAATTCTATATAATTCTGAGCATTTGGTTGCCTGTATCCCTGGTGTCCTTTCAGCTTTCCTGAATATAAAAGTGGAGGTAACAGTCATGTTGAACACTTGGAATATGGACTTCAAGATGCAGATTTTTGGCTTATTTACAAAAATAAGTAAATGCCTCATCTTGACTTTGTCTTTTCTTGTTAAGGTACTAAACTCTCTTTCCTCCAGCTGAGATTTTCAGAATGTAAAATAATCTCTTTACCTCTGCTAATACATGCAAAACTGACATGTGACTAGTAGCGTTGTTTGGCCATGGCATTTCTAGAGTAGACAAAAGCCATCCCTGTGATCACCGGCTCACTTACTTGCCTCGGCTTTTTCAGCTTGTGAGGTCTATGGCAAGGTTTGTAGCAGGGCATGTCCCCCCGCCACAGGAGAGCTTATCTGTTGCTCATTAGCTGATGAAATAACTCAGGGCATCTCACTCTCACATAAGCCTCACATGAGCCTTGGTGAAATGACTCAGTCAAGACAGTTTGCCTTGCAGTGAGTTATTTCAGCATCATGGAATTGATGCTTTCAGGTGACAGGTGCTGTGGAAGCATATGTAGAAAGATAAGCTGGAATTTCTGACTGACAGACACTTCACTTTACAAACTATAAAAGCTACACCAAATTTTCACAAAGCAGAAATCTTCTGCACATTCCCTGAAAACATGTGGAGCTTTCTCCCCAAAGTCATGACGCCAGCTCTTTGAGGTTACTCTGCCAGGGATTGAGTGAAAGGACTCTGTGAACACTATCATCATTTCGGTGATAAGTTACATTGACTCCTAACCTAAACTATTTCTTTGCTAGCTTTAATATAGGTACCCTAATCTTGTGCACTGTTTCATGTACTCTACTAGCACTTCTTTTTTGTCTTATGCTGCGTAGTAAGTAACTCTGTTTAAGGCCTTTTGACTCTTAATCTCTTATCTATTCAATAAGTAATTCATTTTATAATAGACCTAATCTGCCATTCTTGACAGCTTGTGGGCTGAAGCAATTTAGGTGTGGGCTGCCTAAATTCAAACTGCTGCCAAAAATCTTAGCCTAAGGCAGGGCTTGTCTGAAGCTCCCATTTGACCTGTAACAAGGTCAAATAGGAAAAATGGGAGAATGCTTTCCAGCTGGAATCTCTGAGCAAGATTTCAGTTCAAAAGGTCAGATTTGTGTCTTACCGACCTTTCCTGACTCCTCCAGGTCAAATGACAAACATCCTGCCATAACCTAGCTGGGATTGTCCTGCTATCTTCAGTGAAGCTACTCTAGAGGTGTCTTTTTGTTACTGAGAAAGGGGGTGTAATTTACAGTGTAAATTTTGATGAGACAAATGAAAGCCAACAGAAATTATATGTGGAGTTTAAATACTAGAAGATTGCTCCGAAGGCTAAAGTGCCGTGCAAAAATATTTTTTGTAAGACATTGGGGAACACCCAAATCCACAGACAGGGAAAGGATAGAAGTCAGAGCTTCATCCCAGTTAATTTTTTAGAGATTCTTCTGTATTATGAATATGATTTATTTGTTATATTCCTAGTTGAAGAGTTTGTATTCATAACTTCTTTTGGTCATCAGTTCCTTAGCTCTAGAGTAGTCTTTTCCCCCATGTGTTCAAAGCAACATATACTATATCTCTTGAATGCAAGTATAAGATGCACATTCTACTTGGTTTCTCAGACATTATTTTATAGTGAAGTACTGAAAATTCAGGTACTGAAGAAATTTTGTTACCTGTAGTTTTCAATAACTGAAGTCACAAAACACTGATACCTCTACCAGTGATACTATGTAGGAAATAAATATTACACCTGTTTTAAGTTTTAGAAACGATGTACATAATTTGTAAATTCTCATCTGGTTTTGCTTTATATTGCTAAATCACGTCTTGCTTTTGATGACCCCCAGACAAAAACAAGAGAAAATATAGTTTGTGTAGGTTAAGATGAAGCTTTTCTGTTTACAGACACTGAGAAAAAATTTCAAATATAAGACCCCACTGAAATTAGTGGGACCAGAGTCAAAGCTGCCCTACCAGAGTAAAGACACTTCATTCTTCCATGTATCCAAATGTTAAAAAGAAAGTTCAGGCATTCTTTGGAAAATGGAGACAAATGCTGTTTATTTACCGTTCTACACCTGATCATTGGCCATGCAACAGGCAACTGTACATTGTATTCGTAGGCTGAGTTATTGCCTATCTCTAACTAAAATATTCAGGGAGCATCTCTGAACAGTTTCAGGAGTCATCCATTATAGATTCCGGTCATGGTTTGCATCAAAACAAGTATTCACACTTGTTTTGATGCAGAGCAGCAAAACCTCTGCTTTGCAGCTTAAGAGAGTAAACCCAGATGCCACAAACACAGTAGGAGGAGAAGGCTAGGACTCCATCCCATGTGGAAAAGTCTGACTCTTTGCTCTGTTCCTGTGCTCTTCAATCCATTTTGTGCTGGATGCTCCTTGTATGGCCAGGCATGAACCTAAGGAAAAAATGAAGTCTTATAGGGCACAAAAGTGCAAAAAGAGAAAAGTGAAAAAACCAAGGGGAAAAATAACTGATACCAGGGGACAAAAAATAACAATAATTAACAGGATACAGAACAGCCTACTTCCATATTCACAGTTAGAGGGAGAATACTGACCTCTGCAGACCTTTGGTTTGACACATTTTACCTACTTTCAAGTTAGTATCCCCAAGTCTGGAGGTGGTCAGAAAGAAACTGTACATTTATGCAAAAATTTGCCCTCTAAGAAAAATCTTCTACTAACTTCTAGAGGTGAGAATTTGGTTATGCTTCAAAGTGAGAGAATTTACACTTTTCTCTAAGCAAAATGCATGACTTCACTGATTACTTCCTCTTTTGTGATTACTGACAAAAGGAATGTGTATTTTAAGGGGGCACGAAATAAACAGTAGAGGAGGTAAAGACTGTGCCCCTGCTTTCCAGCATGGGGGGACTGGGCAGGAGGAGGGAGTACAGCTGCCCTTTACTGCAGGAAGACATTGCTGCTTCTCATTCCTGCACTGTCACTTGTTTAACCCATCCTATGACTTTTCCTTTAATGAGAAAAATATCAAAAGCCAAGTGCTATGTGCTGTGGAGCAATTGTTATTCGTGTGCAGCTCTCTGCCTCAGGCCACCTCTCATGAAATTTGACATCAATTGGTTTCAGTTGCACTTTCAAATAGGTTTATCATTTGGGAGGATAGGAACTTGTTTTCTGATGAATTATTATTACCAAAATACGCTGCTGTCTGTCAATCTGCAGAGAGGCGTAGAGCAAAATCATGCTCTCGTCATATGTAACTTTTTCTCTACTAGTGATATCGTCCTCTACTCCTCCCAAGCCAGGATCCCTCTGCTGTCTGGTTTATTATGATAAGCTTTGTGCACTTCATCCCTCTGAGAGAAAAAAAACAAGTTTGTGAACAACAACCTGTGGAAAGAAACTTGGAAAATACATTGTTTGTATCCACTGTCCAGTGACAAAGATATTTTTTCTCATATTAAAGTAGCTTACAGCAGGATGTTCTCACCCTAAATAAACTAATGCCATAAACACAACATGAAAACATGATACACTCTGCAAAAGAAGTGGATTTTCTACCCAGCTGTCTATTTGCAAGCTTAAGAGGAGTGCAAATCTCTACCCAAATTTGGCTGATTTTGGGATGTGAGTTTTGCTGGAAGAGAGAAATAAGTACTAAGACTGGTTGCACATAAACAGTGCAGTTGTATGGGCTTCATTGCTGCAGGACATCATGCCATAAAGTGATCCCTCAAAGTTTTTGTCAGAATTTTATTTCATGAGAACAGCTTCTAATTTTTAAACTGAATATTTAAGTGGTTTTACTTTTTCTTTACATTTTTACTGAATGCAATAAAAAGCGTAACTATGATGAAACACATCAGAGCACTTTGATGATGTCACCATTCACAGTGTCAGCATTTCGCCTTGAGATGAATGTCAAAGCTGGTGTTCCATGTTCTGATTTAAGCTAAAAGAAAACAGCAGTAATTAAAAACAGCTCACACAGGAAAACTCCTGCAGGTTTTCAACTTCAGTAAAACACTAGAACAAGATAAATGCTTCTCTTTGTCTGAAGTGGCTAATAAAATTTCAGTGCAAATGCAGCCAGATTTGCTGTAGGTCTGAGCAGAATTCAGAACTGTCTCCCCAGGAAGCACTTTATGGGCTGAGGTATCCCTAAGGGTACCTCTGCTTTGGAGGGATGCTAATGAGGGCAGGACCACCCATCTTGTCCCAGCACTGCCCCTTTACACTCTGCTTGTTGGTATCTCAGATTCTGAGGCTTCTCCTTTGCTCACAGTTTGAGAAGTGAAAGCTTGGATGAGCCTTGAGGTTAATGTTTTTGTGAAGGTGATGGGAGAGGAGGAGCTGCTGGGAAATAGGAGGTTTTCTCAAGTTTCTGTTTTTCCGGTATGTGTTTTGTGCATCTTATGCCTCCGGGGTGATAATCCTGTTATCATTTGTGAACCCTGAAACAAATGGAAAAGGCTTTTAAAAGTGTATTTTGCAAGAGGTTTGTCAGTTAGAAATCATTAAAGAGAAGGATCCTTTTTGTGATTCTACAGCAAATTTACCCACTTTGCTCTTTGTAGCAGCAAGTACACTTCTTATCTGTACCCACAGGAGCTGGCATCAGCTACCTACTAAATTGCTCAATGTATTTATTGATTGACTCAGTGGGTCAGAGTGAACAACTGACAGGTATGTTCTGCCTGACTTGCAGTTGAAGTATTTTGGAGGAATTCTCTATAAATTTTCCTAGTTCCCTGGGTTTGCCTGGTGGTGTGTTTAATGATCTGTTACTTGAACAAATCACAAAACTCTGCCTCTGCATGAGGGTCTGCCAACTGTAGCCAACAACAAAAGCTGGGGTTAAAATGACATCTGTTCCTCCAAATGAAAGCTAATAGTTTTTGACTGCTTACCTTTGGGCACAAGTATTTTCAATTAATAAATAAACAAGAAACAATAAACTTTAGCTGAGACATCTGAAACACTAATTTAGCAGACAGGTAATCATTCCAAAGACCACAGAGCGTCTATATTGTAGTTATTGGCTATCATTTTTCTGATAGTAGCAGCTAAAAGCCTCCACTGAGATTGGAAGCAAAATTCTATTCTATACCACAGTGTGAGGCAGTTCTTCCCCGAAAGGATTTATTACTACAACAGAGATGGGGAAATAACATAGCAAATGTGCAAGGAGCCTGTAGGGAACATGAAATCTCTCACATGTAGAAATATGACCCTCTGTAGAGCTGAATGCTCTGCAGAAAGAGCTTTGGTCCCTTTGGTTTCCAGAGAGAGTCAGAAGCAGCTATCATCTGTCATGTGCTGCTAAAGAGAAACCTGACCCTGATATTTTGCTGCAGAAAATAGGAGTTTAGGTGTTAACTCCATAGATATACTGCAAAACCTGCAGCCTGCTGCTATCACTTTAATTTCTTACTTGTAGTCACACTAATTTCAAACCTGTATAAAGTGTTTTTCTGCTCAGGGACTGCAATTAGCTTGCACGCGCTAACTCCAGAAAGATGACTGTAATGTTTTTCAGATTCACATGGGATGTCAGCTGGGTTCTCTCTCACACAGCTCTTGCGAACAAGTTACAATTTAGGAGCAGGATTTTGATTTTTATTATACCAGAAAAATCCAAAATTTAGCTAACTGGGAGTAACAGAAGCATCAGTGACTACTAGTGACTGAGAAAGGTCCAGCATGTGAATCCCATTTACCGGGTATAAATGCTCAATTGCTTTTACCCTGTGCTTGTGGACACTTTAATGCCTACAAAAAGTTATAGGTCAAGCAAGAAAAAATAGATTCTCTTTGTCCTGGGAATGGGTAAAGGGATGGACTTACAGAGCGTCTTGGGGTGACTTTATGATGTTGTATCTCCTATCGCCACTCTATGCCCGGGCATGAATCTTGTGCCTTTTCTGTGCTGTTAAAACTGGGTGCAAGAGAGAGAGTAAAAAAAGCCAGACGAACTTTTCACAGCAGTTGTTCAAGGACACAGATACACACTCCTCTGCGTGCTTCTATGGTGGCAAGAGCAGAGGAAGCACCCTTCCTTTTTTTTTTCCGAGTTTTTTGGCTTTTCTTAAGGAGAGGGAGAGAGAGAGTTAAAATGCTTTGCTGTTTAGCCGGCTCGCTAGATGAGGTAAGAACTTTTCTTGGACTGTTCTGCTCCGGTCCAGATCACCAGCACCGTGAGGCCCGCGCCACGACCTGGAGGGGCCACACCCTAGCTCCGGAGAGGCAACAGCCACACCTACAGAAGGACTTTGAATTTTACCAAGTTCTCTCCACAGCGAGAGATTTCATTGTTTAGCATTATTCTTTTCCCATGTGTTTGTTAAATAAATATCTTTTTTCTTTCTTTCACTTTCCTCCGAGGAATATTTCTTTCCCGAACCTGGTGGGGGAGGGGCGGCTCTAACCTGCTTTCTATTAGAGGACATTCAAATTCGGATGTTCCTCTGAATTTTTGTCTCAAACTGGGACACAGAGCATGTAAAAACATATACTTCAGTAAAAGGTGACTTATTTCACAAAGGGTCTGATTCAAAGGGTACAAGAGTATATTCAACAGAATTTCTAATACTGTGAGTCACCTTTTCAGCTGTAGAAGGGTCTTGGAAATACCTGTACGAAGTTTGGAGGTGAGAGTGTCTTCTTCCATTGTAGCTGGGGGGACAGACATGCAAACTGTGCAGTTTCCACACCTGCCTCATCCGTCACCAACCTCCAGCTTTCATGATGTAGATAAGCACTCACAGCCTGTTTCAATGCAATCCAGAGAGGCATCATTTATCACTTCTTAGCCTCAAAGTGGATCATAAAACCTCACACTGCCACTTACTGCAGCTCGGTAGCTTCTTAACCACACAAAGATCTGATCGTATAGAAAGGCTTATCCTTCCTGTAACTCCCACACTGATCTGTACAGGTGTGCCTGTAGCATCACAGATTTTCAAGAGAATCTAAAAAGAACACCTTTGGGAAAGGCAGGGAGTCAGGGCATGCAGTACCCACCTTGGAGCAATTGCTGCAGTCAGACACAGACAGTTAAGGACTTTTCTTTCCAGTCCTGGCCTCCAAGGATGATCTTGTGTGCCTTTACTGTGAAACTCCTGTTCATGGTGATAACATTTTCTTTGGAAATCAGTGTTGTGGACTTCAGCGAAAGCTGAAGAAGATGATCTTTTTCTGTTCCAGCATGGATATTAACTTTTCAAGTGGTAATCACCACCAAATGCTGGATGGCAAAAGCAACATGAAAATGTAATAAGGCAGCTGCGACCAGATGAGAAATAGTAAAGCTGGAATGAAAGGCATAAATCTAAAATGTGCATGAGGATAATTTACCAATTTTTTAATAGATAAATATGTGGAAACACGAGAAGACATAGAATGGCTAGAGCTTTTACGCTGAGTAAGAATTAATGTGACCAGACTGACACTGACCAGACTTGTAACAACTGTCTTTTACTAGATTTTATAAATGCTTCAGATTTGGGGGGCTTTATTATTGCTTTCTTTAGCAAGAACAGAGAACTACAAGACATTTATCTAGAGTCTGTTTCCATGAGATAACAAGTTTACTTACTCAGTTTCAAATTTGATGTAGTGTGGGAAAATATTTGTGCTCACCTTGTTGTATTTAATTGATGTGTGTTACCCAGCTTTCTTTTGCTACATACTGTTCTGGATGGAGCTCGGCCCCTACTGACCAATACATCCTGTTTTAAATAAATTCTAACTACACATGGCAAACTTCTGCACCTTGTGGATAACTCACTGACTATCAGGAACAGGAAGTCCATTTATGTGTTTTCAAATCCAAATCTACCAAAATGTCTAGGTGCAAACAGTATAATCCCTTAGGTTAACCTACAATATAATCCATTATATTAATGACTTGATAGAGGGAAAGCATTCACCTTCTCAGCAGGATGATAAAACTATGATTTTCTGATCTGGCTCTTTGCATAGCTCCTGAGGCCCTGCTTTATCTGTAAGGGTATAAACTGTCACCAGGGTTTAGGTTCACTTCTCCTGTCTCTCAAACTCACTTAGATACCTTTCCTTCAGCAGAATCCAAACAAGTCAATTGAACATCTGGCTTCTTTCTTACATGAAAAAATGTTTGCCTGTGTGAGGTGATCTGTTATTTTGTTACCCTGTGGTGATCTGACAAGAGGATTAGAGCCAGACATTTCTCATCCATTTATATTTAATTAGAAATAGCCATTACCAAGACTGGGATTTTCAAAATTGTGTATTTCCTGCTTGCATTTGTTTTTCCTTATCACTGCTTTCCTGTAACTCTTACATTAACCAGTAATGACGCACTAATTGATTGTGAAATTGTAAATAGTAGACAGAACTTGTGAGTGCTTTTGATTCAATACAGGAACAGCAAGGCTCCTGGTAGCTGAGAAACACTTCATAATATCAGATTTATATGTTTATTCATACTACATTACACACTATTGTTTAGGTCCTTCAAATGGCCTTGATGGACTTTAATAACTATCTTGGAATAAAATGTCTCCTGAATACCAGTTATGGTGTCAGAAGCCCATCCTAAGCAGCTTACTAAGGACATTTGCACTTTCTGAGAGGTTCATTAAAACATTGATACCAATTCTCATAAATTTTAGAATAGTGCATTTTTATTTCAGTAAATGCTAAGCACCACAAAGAGGTAAGTTGCTGTTAGCAGTTACTCTAAAACACATTGGTTTGGATACCCTTCAAAAATCAATTTGCACTCATTTAAAAATACTGTGATAATGAATTGCATTAATTGTTAATGTTTACTTTCAGTGTCATTACAGAACCCATCCTAAATCCTTCCCATACTACAACCAATTGGCAGTATGTGCTGAGAAGAGAAATGCAAGGATCCTGAGTGTAATTATTTGTTTGTAATGGGTCAAGACCCATTACTTGCTTAGGAGAGTGATTTTGTTCACATGTTCAAACTCTTGGCAGCTCACTGGCAGAGGTCCCTGGCAGATTTATGTGAGCTGCTCACTTTGAATCCACAAGATCTTTGTAGACAAAGTAGCAGGGCCAAAATTACTTAAGAAGTATCAGCTATCATGTTCTGACACTGTTCAGATAAACCAGCTGCATTTTTAAAAAACACATAGAGTATTTATCAAAAGGTTATGACATGAAGCAAAGCAACAATTAAAATATACACCCCAAACTGCATCCTGTGGGAAGTTTAAATTAGAAGTCGTGCTTATTTTCATTCTTTGCTGGTTTTATACTGCTTAGGGGTTATTCTGGGTGTAATATTTTTCTTCCTTCTGTCTCTGTACCATATCTGAGAGGTCCCAGATTATCTTCATTACCTTAATGAGAGGAGAAATAACTTTCAATCTTTAAAAGCCCTTTCTTCTCTTGGTGGTTAACTGTTCTTTGTTGACTGACTGATTGATTGACTGATTGAGCATTCACTGTCTACTGGTTCCAGCTACATCCAGGAGGGTTATTCAGCACACAGACTAAGCATAACCAGTTGAGGAGCAGAAAAGTGTGATTTGATGATTAAGTCATAGGATCAAGATTCACATTCTTGGAGATACTACTGTGCCTTCTAATGCTTTAATTTTTCACTTGAAGAATGAGAGGGTGTCAGGAGTTTTATATCTGGTGTTTTATGAACATGTTGGTAACTGTTTACAGGACCAGAGAAAATAGAGCTTTCCATTATAAACCTTTTTGGAAGTGTTGGAATTCACTAGATCAAAATCAAAAACATTCAAAATACGTTCTGGTTTTGCTATATATGTCTAGAAACATGTTCTGCTGTTTTGCTAAAATTTCTAAGGGAAAAAAAAGTCTTTAAAGCAATTTGTAAATACCAAAATCTTTTGCAGTGCCTCTGATAAAATCCCAGTAGTGGTTGACTCCACTTGTACCTTGAGTGTTTGAATTTATGCTGATTGACAAAATAAAAAGCCTGGAGAAACCAGTGAAATGTGAATGTGAGAGGTTTCCAAAGGCAACTCTTCCCATGTAACTGCCAGATAAAACTTATAGTTCTTCTCTACAAATCAAAGGTCAGTTATTTGGGAGGATAGACACATAAGAGAAGGCTTGAGTGACATTTGCAAAAGGAAGCTGGAGTAGTGAAACAGAGAGAATGAATGGTGAAAATTTAAGTTCCAAGAGAAAAATGAGAAGTGAGTGCAGGAGTAGTACAGAACTTAGTCCCTTTGATTGGATGGCAGGGAGTAGCTATGCAAAGAAAGTAAATAAGGAGGGAAGCATGCAGAAAGTTTTGTAGTCTTTTTTTCATGGGGGAAACATGGCAAATTCACCTGCTGGTGAGTGCCAGCTGCTCTGGTAGGAGAGGGCAGGCAAATTCAGAAAGCTGCCATAGCACACAGGCTGCTCTGCAGGGTTGGCCATCACATGCTCCCATGTTGAAGCCAGTCCATTTTCCAGAACAGAATTAAATATTTGCAAGGCAGGACAACATAATATTTACTTCCTGTGGTTGTTTCGTATGAAGTAGTTTCTATTAGCACACATAAAACCTCTCTTCCCCTTGCCCTGAAACCAGTGGCAGTGAAACAGCAGGACAGACATGTCCCACTGCCGCTGGTTAACACAGTCATGCTGGTGCCTAATTGTTGGTCATGGTTCATATGCTTGTTTTCAGGCTGCCTAAGGAGTCACAGATAAGACACCAGCTACCAGGTCTTTGGAATGTTAAAATCCTGCTGTATGTCATGATGGCAGATGCTGGCATAGGTTGAACCTTATTAAGGGAATCATGTTGGAGAGACAGGGTATCCTTCCCAGAAAACAGTAGTTCATGGGTGGGTACATTTTGACCCTTCAGGCTTTTGCAGCTGCTTTACACCACCTGAAGGCCCTGCATGTTCTTGATCTGTATAATAATCTGTACTCATTAGGTCAAATTCAGAGTAGCGTATTAATTAGCTGAAAGAAATGGGGCACATTCAATAGATGATGCTCTGGAACACTGCTGAGATTAGGAGTGCACTGAAGTGGCTCATAATGTGTTACTCAGGTGTTTCTGCTTCATTTTTGAAAATGACTAATGAAGGGGGCAGACAGCAATACACAGTGAACACTCTTGGTCCAATGCGCACCATTATCAGATTTCAGGTAGGCTGCAACTAACCAGATACCATAAAGGTTTTTAGTGAAGCTGTGAGCAACATGGAAGCACAGCACCATCAGCAGCATGGTTACAATAACAAGGAGAAGGTCAGTGAGAGCTGCAGATTATCAGTATCTCTTGCAGTCTGGCTCAGGAGCAGCTTTGGAACAATCTGTACAAATATACATAACTTTCTCTTTTTCAAATGTCAACAGCCACATATCATCTGCCAAAATGCAGACATCTGGTGTTTGAAGATGCCAGCATGTAACACACCTGATATTCTGCTATTCAGAATGATCACAAACATTACAAGACTGGAGTTCTGGAGGTGACCTGAGGAGGACTGGAGTTCATCATTATTCAAATGCTGGCCTGGTACAAAACAGTTTATTTTCCACTTTGATGAGTGCTGTGGGAGTTCACTGTGCCAAATCCCTTCTTCTCTTACAACCTGAGTGTGGGGGTTCAAAATGTGGCCACAGAGAATGGCTTTGGTTGGCGTGGGGCCTTGGGAGAGATGGGCGGGCCACGTCTGGCAGAGGCAAAACAAAGAGCAAGAGAAGAGACAAAGAGCAGGATAATTAACAGGGAGATTGGGTGAGGAGATTGTAATCTGCAGCCCTTAGAAATGTTAAGTATGTCATTTTAGAAGCTGAAGTTTGTAGCTGCTGAACTGTTGGCTTGTAACAGTATAAAGATGTGCCCTGTACATTAAAAATTGGCTTTGCATGCACCCGGCGAAGTTCATGTTTCAATCACCGATAAATGGTGCTTCCGTGTGAGGAGCTTATTATTCGCCTATCTGTGCGTCCGTCGGTGAGCGCCGTGGAACTTCTAAGTGCTGCTGCAAGAAGAAGGA
>VXBT01006757.1:0-24105 GCA_013400235.1 Oriolus oriolus
CACCTTCCACTAAATCAGGCTGCACAGATCTCCATCCATCCTTGCCTTGAACATTTTCAAGGATGGGACATTCATAACTTCTTTGGGCAACCTGTTCCAGTGCCTGCCCAACCTCACAGTAAATATTTGTATATTTCCTAATGTTCAATCTAAACCTAGTCTCTTTCCGTTTGAAGCCATTCCTCCTTGTACTTTGACTACATGCCCTCGTAAAAAGTCCCTCTCCAGATCTCTTGTAAATCCTCTTTGGGCACCGAGGGTGCTGTAAGGTCTCCCTGGAGCCATCTCTTCCCTAGGCTGAACAACCCCACCTGTCTCTGCCGCGTCTCCACAGGGGAGGCGCTCCAGCTCTCTTTAATGCTCAGTTTATAGCATCGCTTCTGTTTTCAGATCTTTAAAACAGTTATGTTCCTGTTATGTTCTTCTTGAGAGGGAAGAAAAGAAGAGCGGGAGGGGAAAATAAAAGGTCCTTTTTCATATCGATACCAAACATTTGTTTGCCGATGCCGGTATTTTTGAGGAATGAACAAGGTCGGGTGTGTGCCCGCAGTGCTCAGTGAGCACAGCCAGGGCAGCGGAGAGGGCAGAGAGGCCCAGGCGCCGCCCGGGGGAGCTCTGCCGCCCGCAGCTGCCGGAGCCTCCCTCCCTCCTCCCTCCCTCCTCCCTTCCTCCTCCCTTCCTCCTCCCTTCCCTCAGCCGGAGCCCAGCCCGAGCCGCAGCTGCCCGCGCCCCGCGCTGTTCCGGCCTGTCACGGGGGACGCTCCGACTACTTTTTTAAATAATGCTTTTAAACACTATTTTTAGCTCTTGCCTTCTTGTTGTTCGCGATGGAAAACAAATGCAGGAGCCGAAAGAGAAATGCCCTTTCCTCTGGCAAAACTGCGCTAATTACGCCATCATTAGAGAACGAACTTAATCGAATCACAAAAGGCATCTGGGCTAACTCTGTGGGCCGGGGAGAACAACTGTCTGGCTGATTTTGTAACAATCCCTAGAGAAATAAAACCGATAAATGTTTAATTCCCTTGGTGTGCGAATCAGCACTGTCCATTACATTAATGGGATCACCCTTCCTTAACCAGTGAAATAACCTGCTGCCGAGATGTCCCTAACATATATATCCTATTTCCAAAGTTTATTTCTGAGCACAACATCTGTGTGGCAAACTGTCAGTGAAATTGAGAACTTTTATATTTATCAAAAAAAAAAAAATTACATAAAATTTCTGAAAGAAAACACTGCATAAGGCATGGAGATTTTAAAGTGTTTCCACTTACCATTGCACCAACAGAACTAAAACTGTCTACAATTTTAAAATGTAAGCAAACATGTATTACAAGTATTTATAAGATTTTATTTTAACTTAGGGAATGGGAAACGAGTAGATGATTTCTCATGATAATTTCCTGATTATACAGTAAATCCAGGACACAACAGCAGCAATGTTACCCTTCTAAAATCTACTAGCCTGGGACAGAATAGTAGCACATGAATCACATCTTCGGGGTGGAAGACATCGGGAGAAAAGGAAAGAATATGAAAGCCATATTTGTACAAACTGGAAAAAAAAGAAAAAATTAACTCGCAGAAACTAAGAAAATAAAAATTAAAGAAAGAAAGAAACAAAAGGGGAAGGAAGATATAGACACGTGGCCTGCCAGATTGATCCTATCTTAGCAACTGCTGGTAAGAAGGTGTGCTTAAAAATTGGAGTACTACAAAGCTAAAACACTGTTAAAAGGATGAAAAAGCCTAAATCCAGCTGGGAAACAAGGAAGAGGATATACACCCCTTCTTGGGAAAAAGTTTGTTATTTTACGCTATCCATTGCTGCTGAACCACTCACTCTCATCACACTTTACTTCTATTAATTACCTGTGTCCAAATAAGGAGTAAGATTTAACATTTTCAGCAAAATTCATAACCATTAAGAGCAGGTAGGCAAGTTGTTTAGAAATTGGGAAGAGCAGGGAGCAAATGCCTCCTCCCTCCAAAAAGCAAGAGCAGGGCTGCTGGAAGAATTTGATGTATGAACTACTAGGTTTTGCTGCTTTGTGCATGCAGAGGGATTAAGAGTCGAGGTTTTCCGAACCTAACCAACAGGTATTTTCATTAGTTAATACCGAGAAATCTGTCATTCTGCCACTCGGCCCTCAGTTTAAAACAACTCACTAATGCTTTTAATTAGTTTTTAAGAGTGGCAGTGACACTCTACCCAGACTTATCCAAAGGCTGTCTAAAGGGCCATGCTTTCCAGCTGAAAAGGGTCTGCAGAGAAATCTAGTACTGCCAGATACCCAGTGTATCTGTTCTTTTTTTTCAGTAATCTGTTGAAAGCTAATCTTCACTGAAAGCTAATCTTCAGTATCACAAGTAAGCCATTGTCTGCCAAAAAAAAAAAAAAAAAGACCACTGTCTCTACTCCTGTTGCATATACAATAAATATTCTACAGTACCCCATTTTGGAACAAGAAAGAAAAGTGGAAGCAGGTTTTTTTGTAGTCACTGTAGTGGGATTATGCACCATGTTGCAGGAAATAACAAATTGATGAATTAAAACCAGATGCCTTAGGCATATTCAACTTCCTGACAGAAAAATGCTTACTATTGCACCAATCATACTTACTCTACAGTTTGATGCAGAGATCCCGAAGCAGTGGCTGTACGTTTTTCCTCATATCAATTTACTCATCTCTGTTTAATTCTTGACTAGATACCATGAACTCCTTTTCTGTTCTGTTCTAGATAAGCACAAGATCCTGGCAGTACCAGTGGTTGACCTGAAGTCAATCAGTATCATATTCCATGATTTATCACAATCTATCTATGCCAGCTACTATGACAAAAAACTAAGAGAATACTCAAGTTTGAATATGAGCTTCAAAGAAGAGGAAAAAAACCATGCACATTAATACTTTCTGCAGCCAGGGATATCCTAAAACAAACTGTTCTTTCTGTTTTTTTCTTTCTGTCTAACATTTTACTGTTAGATCTTGCATTTAAGAAAACTTAGACCATTGCACTAGCAGAGGGGCTGAAAGACTGTCTAATAGAAGGGAAGAGATCTGACATCCGTCCAGGATGAGACAATGTTCTTGAAAACTCAAGAACCTTGTTGGCATGTTGCAGTATTCATTAAAAAATAAAGGCAGCAATTGCTTTTTCATAGTAACAGCTATTGGACTGCAAATTCACCAAGAAAACACATAGCAAGTGAAGCACATGCAAGCCCCCAAGGACACCATATGCTAAAAGGCGGATTCCCAGATCATAATGGATGAGCTATTGCTGAGAGCCACAAAGGAATCCCACTGAAGTATATTTTTAATATACATTATATAATTTTAAATTTACTACAGAATAGACACTGATATTCTGCTGTGGGCAAAGTAACCTTTCTCCTATTAGTCTGATTTAATCCCTGGAAAGGAGCTCCACATTCCATCCCATTAACAGTTTGGTCTCAAGACTAAATAGAGGAAACTGCCACTTTAGAAACGCTCCCAAAGTTTGTATTTCTGTATAAAGTTTATAGTCCCCAGCTGTCATAATCTCAAAGATAATCTGTACTTCTGTATTTCATGACGAAAATTTGGCATTAAGGACAGACAACTCAGTATCATACATTACTAAACCCACAAAACCTGTACTTCGTTTTTTCGAAGTGCAAACAACTTATATCTAACAAAATTAAGGAAATGGTGTTTGTCTCATAAAAAGATTCAACATCAAAAAATAAAATCCCTAGCTTTTCATAGTAGTGTCACCAAGAGACACTGGAAAAAAATTACCTCTGTGTTTCATGGTAATGTACTGGCTCTAGTGCTATCCATCTGCTTTCACCTCTCATCAAATCAAGACTGTCAAGTGACACCACCTGCAAAGTCTCTGCTTTCAACTATCCTTTCCAGTCAAATCAAAATTCCACATACTTCAAGGATCTAAGATGTACAAGGCACATACGTTGTTACAAGCAGCAGCCTGCTTTTGAACCCCTCCCTTCATGCCTTCACCACTTTATTTCAACACAAACCTACAAGTCACCCACCTATCTGCTAAAGAAACTGGCACAAAAAGACATGCCTGAAAAGAGGAATCTGGAAGCTGAAAATCACAACTGAACTGTGAAAAAGTGTAAAGACAGATTTCCTTGTTACCTTTTGTGTATCACTACATGTTTCTTCAAATATAAAATCCAGACAGTTATGCCACCTTTCTTTTCTAAAACAACCTGTATGAAGTTGTATATTTATGACACTCACTCTATAATAGTATTTCCATTTTCAGATTTAGTACACTGTGTGATGTACCTAGGGAGGGTTTTGTGTGAAATCACTCCAAGCAGCAGCCTAATTCAAACTGCTAAGTGTCTCACCTCCTTCATTTATCCTCCTAGAGCAATGAAGGAGAAACAATTTCCGTAGAGGGACCAGAGCCCTGTTTTGCTTTTCTTGATCTTGGATTTATATTTGCAGCTGATCATCAGTGAGTCTTGGTAGCTAAATTACAACAGCTCCTCTGTATGCAGTCAGCAAGGCTATGAAAGGAAAATGCCCCCACTGCTACCTTCTCCCACTCCAGAAAAAGAAGAAGAAAGAAGAAAAAAAGAAAAAAGGAATTCTCTCTCAGAGCCAAACCTCAGTTTACACAACATGAATCCATGCTTCTCTTTTGGTCAGGTTTCATGGGATCCCAATGCCACAGAAATGAACAGGATTTGCCTTGCTTATGCCCTGTTTCTTTTAAACCTGCTCACGCCCTCCCCTCTGAAGTGGGTTTATATGTGGGAACACCTGTGTTATCTTTGAAACACTTTGGCCAAGAATAATCCAGCACACAGAATCAGACACTTTTTACACCTGCCTGCCAAGCACAGACACACATGTAACCTGCCTGAGTGGTCTGGAGCCAGCAGCAGTGGGCTTTCCTACAAGGCAGCCGGGTCAAAGCAGTGACTTGGCAGGGTGCAGCCTGACAGACACTCAGCTCTGCACAAGTGGGACAGAGGCTTGCGGGGTAGGTGTAGCCAGCAGCAGAAACACAGTGCAAAAGGCAGACTTGACAGTTTCAGCATCTGAAACGCATTGATGGGAGCAGGGGAAGAGGAGAAAGGCTCCATCGTACTTGATCTGTGTTAAAACATGCAGTTTTAAAACACACAGTGAAACACCGTGAAGAAGGGACTGTCTGCAGGGGCTCCCTTACAGATCGAAGCCTTACAACACCTTTTAACAAGCATTTCTTTATATCCCTCCTTGTCACCAAGGCTCTTTGTCCTATGCCACGAAAACCCGAACAGAACTCAATCTCAGAGATAGCATAAACCCTCCATTTTTTTACTTCAGTCTTCAACACCTCCAATCACATAAGTTAAAAAAACACAAGGATTTTGTATGAATGTTTAAACCGTATTTCCCAGCAGCTGGAGCTTTTGGAAAAACCCACTGTCAACGTCAAAAAACATCAACTTTGCTCAATGTTACCAATGCCTACTGTGTGGTCAGGGTCCAGGACAAGACTATAATTAAAGGAATATATAAACCAAAAGACATGCAGGAGCAAATGTTTCTCCTTTTTTTTTTTTTTTGTAGCAGGGGTGGACTGGACTGAATTTTGCTTGGTATTGTATTTTATTTTGGCCTTGCAGTCACAGAACTGTGTGACTGCATCACCCATGCTCTACCCACAACCAGCAAGATGCAACACAGACACAGGAAGGTGTTCTCTGTGCAGGACTTGACTTCACACAGTTGGGACATCTGCAGTTACACCTGCATTTACAGAATTTACCTGTCACAGGGACATGAACTGACTGCACTTCTGAGTCTAGTAATTCTGATCTGCAAAGAAGTTTTATGAAGACATATTAGGCCATACAGTAAGGGAAGATATTTCTCACTGAAAGTCCAACACAAACAGTTTGCTGAAAAAAATAACAAAAGAAGATGGATATATATAAAGTTTGGATGTACAAATAAAGTTTTTCAAGGGGCTAAGTTGTACATGAGGTATTTTAGCTTCTGCAGCAGCAAACTAGAATAAGGATATCGGAGGCATCAAACCACACATTTGCAATGATTTCTGTGCTGCTTCTCTCCCAGAAGAGGCTGCACCAGAGCACCCTCCAGGTCTTTACATAGAAATCCACAGAGATACTTTACTTCAAATCAGCCACTTCCAAGGAAGAGTCTGTTTTAACCACAGTTTCAAAGGACATAAAATTTGACCGAATACGCATACACCTGAGTAAACAGTTTAATCCCAAATGCTGTTTAAGGTCATGCCTACATGATCTTAAAATGTCTGTTCTGCAGATTCCTTAACTGACCTCACTGGCTCTTGTACAAAATGCTAGGTCAGGGTTGGAGACCAAAGCCTCAGACAGGTTAGCCCTTCCAGGCTAGCTCCCACAAACCCCACAGACAGTCAGTTATCATAAATTATAAACATTTTCTCTGCATTAATCAGCTTTTAAAAAATTACTATACAATTTATATTAAAATGTTGTATTAAAGGTTCACATCTCATAAGAAACAGTGGCTACTTGTCTCAAAAATCACCAATTTAGACTGAAATACTCCTGATTTACAATTACATAAATTAGCAAAGAGTGAAGCTTATGGTTGGTTTCTTCCCTATACATGCTATGGACAGGACTCTGTCACAAAATTATGTGAGAGTGATCTGAAGCTTTGCAGATCATTCATGCTGTCATTCCCATACACCATCCATGATATCAGGAAGCACTAGAAAATGAGGCATACTGGTGCAAACAACAAGCTGGGGAGAACTAGACCAAATAGCTCCCAAATATCTAAGTCCTGTTTATAAAGAGAACATAATTGTTAGACAAGCCAATGACTTTGCTAGTGGCAAAGGCTCACAGTAAACTGCTGTCCAGGGGAGACACTTATTTCTTTAAAAAATGTGCTACATTACATAAAAGATTTTTTAAAAGTTAAAAAATATCCCAAACACCAAACCTGTAGCTGCTCTTTGCCTGGTGATTACAAAGAATTGCCTAACTCTCTTCCTTTTCCATCCCAGCTGCTTCACAACAGCAGTCTCAACCAACACATCGGCTATGCAGCAGAACATTTTTAAATTCCTACTAGAATGGGATGTACTGTCTGGAGGAGTTACACCAAACTACTCTGCTTTTCCATTAATGCTAAATTACAATTGCGTACAAAGATGGAAAAGCAATTCCTTGCCAAAAGGCAACAGAATAATCATACTCCTTAATTTCCCTGAAAAAAAGCTACCAGAGAGTAACCTCTGCTTTTTCTCTTCCCAAAATAAACCCACCCCCATGCTTGTACTTGGAACTGGGTAACATTATATGGTCTTCACACATATATGCTATTCTACCAAGGCATTAAGATGTTAATTAAAACTTGATAATATAATGTCTGTATACACATACACATGCAAATACAAGCAATATATCTGTCTTTTTCTGACACGTTACATGAAATCAACATTCTTCCATATTTAGGCTAATATAGACAGCCACTCCCCAATCCAAGCCTGGCTATGCTTCTTTGGGGGCTGGGGGAGGGCACTTCTGTACTCACCCAAAAACCCACTGACTGTACTTTGCTCCCTGTCTTTTACACGGATGCTTAACTCTTCAGAAAAAAAAAGGAGGAAAGATCTAGTCTAGTTGCTGGGTTGTTGAGCAGAAAAGGATTCTCAAATGAAAACAGTTGTTTGAATGTTTCTTCTTCATCCTTTCCCAGAATAAGAAAGTCAGAGCTTGTCTTGTGCATCCCTCTCTGAAATAGCCAAGAAGTTTGTGTCTAGAGGGGGGTTTCTGTTCGTCCTGTTCCTGACACCTAACTGAAAACCTCACTGCCAGCCCCAAAGCCTTAACTTTTGACTGACCTTCAGTCAGACCTGGTACTGGAGTGGAATTACCAGAGGAGGGTAACTGAGTAGGATACAGCACCTTCATATGTTAAATCACTGCTGCGTGGGTGTCCGGACATGAGTCTGGAAGGGGGCCATCTGAGGATTTTTTTGGTTGTTTTTTTTGGTGGGGTTAGATCATAGTCACTGCCTCAAAACACCACAAACCCGCTTTGTGCCCATGATAAGGCTGTCACTGGTAGGCAGAATCACACTCGTTAGCTAGAAGGCTTGTTTCCCTTCCATAATAGGGAAGGAAAAAAAAAGGCCAATCGGGCTTTTCTCCCCCAGTCAACAAACAAAAAAAAATCACAAAACCTTTTGGTGACATTAGGGCCATGGTATGCATATAGCATGTTTCTATCTGTCTGTATCATTTTTGTATCTGTTTGTACTACAAAATTCAATCATCTTCACCAAATTGATAAGCTTAAAAAAACTCAACCCAAACACGCTCCTCAATATGGAGAAATGGTGACCTGCAAAGCACATATTTACATAATCACTAGCTTAAGATATAAAGAAATACATTGATTTTCAACATGAAGTAAAGCCAGACTCCTCAGCACTTGTCTTACAGCTCTCTTACTTACCTTGTTTCCTCATGATCTTTTATTTGTATTTTCTTGCTTGGCTACCACTTAAATCACATAATCTGATACTTCCTGGTCACAATCTAGAGCCCCATCCAGTTGTAATCTCAACTACTTCTGACTACAGTCAATGGTTGATATCTATTTATATTAAAGGTGAAAACAGAATGTAACCCTGGGATTATTAATGATGCCCTTATAATGTTATTTGCTTTTCTACAGATCTTTTGTGGTTTTCACTTAACTCTGTAACTAAATACTGCCAGCAATCTCCTTGCCCTTCCAATCATTTTCCAATTGCATGTCCTAATAAAAAATGCTGCACAATAATGACAATTTATAGATGCAGCCTGTACTTTCAATAAAAACAGGTTGCCAGTTGCTTCACAAATAAAAATCTGCATGGCTCCATGACTTTCCTTTGAGTCATGGGTAAAGAGCAACTAGACGCTAGAAACTCTGAATAACCCACACACCCACGCTACATGCGCCCAAAGAAGATCATTTCCCAGCAGACATTTGTGGACTCGTTACTAACGATCCAGCTGCTAATTTAGCATCTGCTCTTGCTCTCAGGTTACCAGCAGGTCCCTCCCTACCCTACAACCCCGCTCTGAATGGGTCGTACTCACGCACAGCTTTGCTTCTTTAAAATACACGGGTATATTTAGCAACAGTAAGCGACTTTACACGATAAGGAAGAAGCATGGTTCAGATTAAGCAGGTAAATAAAACCCAATCAACTTAATCAAAAGCAGGTTTCATAAAACAAAAGTCTTTTTGATTTGGTCATTTCAGGGAAAATTTGGAAGAGGGAAAAAAACTTTAAAACATTATCTGTAAGAAAAAAAAAAATGTTTTTACCCTCCTCTTTCCCTAAAAGACAACTTGCTGCAGCTTATTTAAACTAGAACTTTTTCACTGAGAAACCAAAACTTGAAAGATACGACATGTATGTGTGTTGTATAAAGTGAAAAATCTCATATTTTCACAAGGGTACTTTTTAAAAAACTGGATTCAGTCATTAAAACATTATTTTCCAGCAAAGCTGAAAGTAAACTGCCAGAAGTAAAGTTCTGAACTTTCACTCAAGACTAAGTCGGTTTTTAGACAAAACGGCCCCTGCTGTTTGTATATCACATTTAATTTCATTATTAAGAGTGAACTTCCTGACTTTTATAACCATGTCATAAAACTTACACAACATTCACTTGTTTTGATTAAGAAGTTTTGAGATGGGGTGAAAAAGGTAATATACTGAAGTACTAAACCAATAGAACTCTTTCTACTCAGTCTGTCAAATCATACAAATTTTGTCACATTTTGACAATGTACATGCAGATTTCATTTTGTGATAAAAATAACTTAATGGAATGAAGTATTAAATGCTATTGAAAAAGGAAAACATTTTCACTGTAAAAAATAAGTGCATTATCACATACTCAGTTCTCTCACTTAAGTGTTCATCGACATACTGTTCTATTATATTTCTTTATGTAAAAAGTAATAAAGATGGCACATTATGAATTACAGACTGATCTAAGCAAAGAGACATATTCAGACATAATAAATGAACTGATAGCAATATTTAGATCTGTAACCAGAGGTCATACAGCTTGTTATCCGTTTTATGTAATTACAAAGGTGTACAGCAGAATACACTGGTATTGTCTGAGCTTGAAAATAGCTGGAATTAGGTTAAGGGAGAAAAAATAGCAATTCCATTCCTGCCTAAATCCTACCTATAAGAATAAACCAATGGGGTTCAGCTGTTTCTTATAACACACTGATTGTAAAATTTATATCTAAACATGTAAAACTTTATGATTATTACTCTGCCTACACAATTTAACTTGCTATTTAGTGAATAACATTTTTCCCTTTTTTTTTTGGCAGCACAGTAATGCTTGGTGAAAGAAGATAGCAGAGAGAACTGAAAGGTGTCAGGGAAAAAAAAAGACAAGTGGCTCGAGAAAAGCAATTTATGTAGCTGTGGACTTCTGAAACTTTCCTTTTCCATATGCCCTGCTGTGTCTTTACACATACTCCCTGGGTCTGCTCAGTTTGTGACTTTCTGGCCCACTGTCATTGTAAGAACAATGTTAGAAAACCAAAGTACTTCTTGAAGCCTACCTGGGGAGTCTCAGCTCTGCTGAGAGATACAGGCTTGCAAACGAGACCTGAAAGGATCAAGGAGCACAAGACCAAGCAGAATGCGGCTGTCAGATGACAAGCCATGGCAAAGAGTACTCCTTGCAAAGCTTGTATAACGCAGCCCCCAAGCAACGATAACTTTACTCCAGATACAAATTCAAGGACGCAGCTCTCGTCTTCTGTCATGCCACAAAATTAGAAACTTGCTGGAGAAAATTAATAAAAAAGGCCAGGAGGAACAGACTTCACTATCAAGGGACAGTTTCATTTTTTCCACGTGTTTTTCCAAGTGAGATCTGAGCTCCCAGGAACGTACACGTACTTTCCGACAATTTTAAAAAAAACCCATGAAGACCCAAACTCCACCACTTGTGAAATCTGCAGGCAATATTGCCAAACCACAGAAACAGGCTGACTGTGCTATACAAGCCAATAGAGAATTTCAGGCAATTTTGAGTGTACATCAGGTGTCAACACGCCTGCACCCTACTGTGCAGCAGTAAAAGTTATATTCCTCACCTCTCATCTTCTGCATGTATTTTGAGGAACACAACAGTACCATTCCTCTACACAAGGAGAATTTAATTGGTAAACACTTGGTTTCCCCTGTGTACAGAAAATTTTATAATCTATAAGCTTGCATGGTCTGTCAGATAATTATCTTCATAAATTCATTCATGACTGCAACATTTGTTCGAAATAAATAGATTGCAGAACAATTCTGGAAGGAACGGCACAGCTGTATGACTCAGTGGACATGCTGGCTCCAGAAGCAAGGTCCCACAGGGTAGCATTTATTTCCAGTATTAATCAACATATGTTGCCCAAACCAGTTTTGAATCTTCCATCTGCAACTCAGTGAGAAATACGAACACATTAATTCAGAGATATGCTGCCATTTTCAAAGATTCCTAAAATAATCACACGTTTCCTTTTAAATGCCAAGAGAGACTACCAAACCAGCAGGATAAAAGAAAAATCTATTTCTTTCTACAAGCAGTAAGCCACGTGCTTGCTCTCCCTTGTGCTACTCATTGGTAAGAAGGCTTGCTACCCAGACCACCCTTATGCAAGGACTAGAGCAGTGCAGGAGCATCTGCAGCCCAGTCCTTCCTCACATCACTCCCACGCAGTTATACATGTACTAGTCACAAACATCATGCAAAGAAGCCTCCAGAACAGCTTCCTCTGTGGACCTCTCTACACCCACACAATTTAATTCTGAAAAATTGAGGTCTTTTCTGATAAGCACTATGGAATAAATCACAGGTACCTCAGTAGGCACAAAAGGAACACGAAGTCTCCAATTCACTTAATTCCCTGAATTTTGTAAGAAAAACTATCTCATTGCTGGAAGATAAAGCAATACTATTTTTAGTCTCTTAACTGCATCACTATAATTCAGCTGAATGCCACTGAACCTACTTTTTTTTTTCCTACACACAGCAATGGTATCCTTTAAAAGAGAAGCAAAAGAATTCAACTGTTTGGCTCAATCGCTTGAAGGGTTGATCTGTACTGCAGGCTGACGTGCACATCCTCTCAAATGATGGCAGAACAGAGCTCTCTGCACCCAGCCATTGTTTGTAGCCTCCTATTCAGATCTGGCACCAAAGTTTTGCACACAGACACTACTTACACAAAGACAGCTTAATGCTCTATATACAGAACTGAGTTGTTTGTCTTGTAGCAATACAGGTGAGGGGGAATTTACATTAACAAAAAAGGCTCAAAACTCTTCACAGATACACCACTTTTGTTAAAAGATAAACTTATCCCCTTAAAATAATTAAAATAAAATAAAATTTAAAAAATTAATAAATCAATATGGTCCGTTTCTTTCCACGTAAATTTAAGCTAAACTGTAAAGTATGAAGTTGTTTCAGACATTTTTTCCTCTCTATCACTTCAATAACAAACTGAATTTAAAAATCTGAAATTATTCTCAGGTAGCAAATTAGTATATAAATAATTGGCAACTCACCGCAAGCAATATTTCTTTTCAAGTAACTCCTTATGAAAATGAAGCAGCACGGGGAATTTACGGTGCTTTTTATGGCAAGAAATCCATGGTATCTGTATAAACAGGTTTTATACTTCAGGCAGTTTTATATGTGTAAAATATTTTCCAGTAGACCTGGATCTCATTTTTAATAGGAGAAAGTGTGCTATTTAACCACTTGAATGCAAAGAGATTTCATTCCAAAATAACTATGGCTAATTTGAGGATACACAATAATAAACAACAAACAACTATATACTTGAGCAGTACTCTTAAATAAGACTAGTGCAATGGCAAGACAAGCTGCAGGCTTTATAAAAAAATATAAGCAATACCTGGTCTTGGAAAAAGAAAAAGTGAGACAGAAACAAGTGACCTACATATCCTTAACAAGTAGGAACACTATTATTAGTGTCCAAGAGGCCTTTAGCTGTAGAATACTGATGGAAAGATGGCTCTTTAAAGTTTACCATCATGTAAAGAAAATCAGCCAGAGGAGGAACACATAGGGAGATGTACAGACTGTACTCAGCCATCTTTACCTAAACACCCCCGCTCCTTTTATAATGAGATACCAAATTTTTGTTACTTTACTATAAAACATAAACCTGAACCCCTGTAAAGCAACAAGATCAGTGTGTACCCACGAGTATTTCCCTGATCTGCCCAACTGAAGACCACGTTGGTCCCTCTCACACCTGTATGACGCAGGAGCAGACCCAGAGATTTCAATCAAGCTGCCTGGGATTTGCACACCTCAGCCTGGCAAATGAAGCAGAGCAAGACCAAACCCAAAGGGCTCTTCAGCTCAAAACCTGAATATTAAGGCAATAGAAGCGTAGCCATGCCTAGTCTCCTCCATGCTGAACAGGTCAAATAAATTCACACTGCTTCAGAGCAGCGGATCAAAGCCCCATTTCCAATATTGCATTAAACAATTAGTCAGTGCTTTTGCTGCTCTTCATTCTCTGGCAAGTACAAGCAGACTTTCCGACTCTGTCCCAACAGTGTCCAATAGACCATGGGGACAGACAGATGCTGAGTCTGCCCAGTCCCTAGCAGTCATTTTCTACAATGCTACACTAACAGCCTTAACAAAATAAAATAATTTTTTAAAAAATAAGAAGAAAAAAAAAGGTGTTTCTGAGAAAAAATTAAATTCCTGGTTTGTTTTATATGGGGCTGGAAGATAGTAAACACTACAAAAAATACGAAGAAATACTACATTTGAGCCAGGACAGAGAAGACCCAGGATTTTCATCCTGGCATCAAGCGCTAAAATCACCTTAGACATTGTTATTTGTGAAACAGAACTACTAGAAGCAAAGAAATCAAAGAACATCTCGCACCCACTGATAACTCAGATAGTTCCAAAATTCACTATTTGTCTTCCTCAGAAAGAATTTTACACCACAACTATAATCAATGTTCTCTAGAAGAGTCGTGTTTCCTGATACCTGTAAAGTTGAAAACTGGGTAAATACTTGCTGCAGAATAACTAATAGCTCTGTCAGGAAGGTATTCTCTTGTTTCTTACAAATCCATGTAAAAGTTGGAAGGGGAATTCAAGTAACAACATTTGCTTACAAGTTAGGAAGAAAAGCAACTCTACTGTCATCATGACATGCTTTAATCATCAACATACAGTTTCAGGGCTCTGCTTAGGTAGTCTTTTCTGAACTGTTTCATAAAGTTGGTACAATCTATAAGACTTCAGGTGAAGGGAAAAAAATGAACCAATTAAATTTATTATTTAAAACTGAAGTGTAAATTTTAATCCATCTCCTACCTACACAATAGTTTGGAAAATCCAAAAATCTCTTAACTCCAGATAAGATTCTGTTAGGTAATGACTCATGTAAAAGGTGACTTCTTTCTATTTTAATTTTAAGTTTGATCATGGACCCTCTATCCATCACACATGGATACGTCTGTGTTTGTCTCACAGCAGAAAAGGTAGGTTTAATAAAAAGAAGCAATTCCACAGTAACGCATTATATTTAGGAATAACAGACTTGCTCAGAAGGTAACAATCCTTGACTTGCTAGTGTAAAAGCAGGAATAAAAATATCTCCGGGTTTACAAAAGATATGATGGAGTTGGAGCATGATTTCCTGCCACACTCTGGTTGGTCCCTATCACCCCTATGTCAGCCTGGGCTCAGGCAAATCTATTCTGACACACAGCCCAGTGTTGGACAATTTGCAGCTTCCCTGGGTAAATGAAGGGTTGAGGACTCACTGAGCAGACAATGGCCCCAATTTGTCCCCCTCAGAACAAGTCACTACCCAAGGAATTAAGCTGCAAAACAGACCTTAAGGAGCCATGGAACAAGAGAGCAAAAAAACTATGTCTCAGAAAGCACAAGATTATGCACATCTGACAATGTAACATTATTTTAGCACGTGATGCTGCTCTGTGCTGCTGTGACATGACCGAGTGACTCTCCAGTTCAGCCGAGGAAAAGAAACAGGTAATTAAAAGCAACCAAAATAAATAATTGTGTTAATTACAACACCGTCAGTTTAGCAACATGATCTGACCTAATTGTAGCTGTATTTAATGAATTGGAAGAGTCAGTCTTAGGAGCACCTGGAGGTGTCACAGTACCAAGATTCTAATCACAGCAGAAGCCAAAGGCTGACCTCCTTCCCAAGAAGAAAGCCCTGTCCTAGCAGCAAGCGTTCCTCAGAACGACCACAAGCAACATGACCAGCCCCCTTAGAGCAGAGAAAGCTGTGTTGACACTGAAACGTGAGCTGTACCCCCAGGAAACCCAGCAGTATTTTATTTATTATCCATAAAAGTGTAGGCTTGGTTCCAAAAGTACCATGAGAAAATTATTCAAAAGAAAAAAACAGAAAATAAAACCAAACTCCAAACCGCAAAAAGAAACAGAAGGAATCTGGATTTGCACCAAGATATTGCTTCCTCAACACCCTGAACCATTGCTGAGACATTCAGAAATAAAGCACTGCCACAGGAGCATACATTGAAGTAAAGAACAGAAAACGTTTTTCTTTCAATTTGTCTGAAACTGTTATTGATTTTGGAGACTCCTATCCTGGCAAACTCAGACAAAAACAGGAGGGAAAAATACGTGTCCTGTGCACAGTAAGATCAGACATGCCATGCTTCATGTATTTACCTAGGCGTTATTTTTACTGCCTATCCAAGATATTGACCTCAAACATAAAAAAAAAAATGCAGAAAGGAAAGTCATCCAAGCACAGAAGTAAGAAAAAAAAAGAAATAATATGGTTTTTTTGTAAAGTAACTTTAAGTTTTTATTTATCTTTTGGAACCTACTAATGCAGGGAAAAAGTAGTTGTTGTCATACACAAAATAACTCTACACAACAAAAATAAAAGATGAGTGTTTTAAAGGGTTTGAGCAGAATTCACTAGTTTGTTTTCTTTTACATCAGAATACTGCTGCCATAGCACCCAGCAAATCTCCAGGGTGAGAACTGGAGAATGCCCACTGTGAGATTCATGGGGCAAGAAAGAAGAAACGAGCTTTTAAAACAAAAGTCATCTAGATAATCTAAAACAGAGCTTTCCTCTTGCATCCCTGGAGATGTCAGCCTTGACCAAGATGATTCTGTAACTGGCAGATTTACATATACTACAGCATGGAGACCTCCACACAACCTCAGAGGACAAACTCCTGCTCATGCCACCACCACACCATCTCCTGGCATCACGTAACACAAATATCAAGGAGAAACATTCTCCCACCACCGCCGTCCCTCCCCCCACCAAAAAAAAAAAAAGAACCCTGCCTTTTCAGAGAAAAGGGGACCAGAAGACTAACAGGAATGACCATCAGACTTTGGAGATGGCAACAACTGATCATCAATGGTGCGTTTGTAGTCAGGCCCTTGAATTTTATTGCACTTTAGTCTAACTAAGCCACTGAAATATTACCAAAAAGCACTAATATAAAGAGATTTCATATCATCTTACTATGAATGGTAACAAGTACGTTTATTGGAACAATGTTTGAAAATTCAGAAAGCATCTCATCAACCGTTAATGTTACCCATTTTAAATCTCTATTTGTGTGGTCTTCAAAACAAAAAAAAGTCATTAATCTTTGATTACTGAAAACCAACAGTTTTTGCTCAACTTCACAATAAGACCTCAGTAACTCAGTCAATGAGATCAGCAGAGATTTATTTAAATAAAGCCCAAGTCACAGGAAAGGAAAGAAAGCATGGCAAACAGAGAATCACACTGCTTGTTAGTCACTCTTGGTGAAAACATTAAGTAACACCTATCTGATTAAGTACTTTTGGACTGGTACTTGCTGTAGGAACCTTATGGTATGGCTATATTTAGAATACTAATAATATAAAATGTAGTTTTCTTGCTCAAGCTCCATGTCAGAGGGATGATTTTGCATGTTACCTATTTATTTTTTTGAACAAAGGAAGTTTTCATTGTTAGCACCACAACACCAGCATGGCTGAGGAAGATAGTATTTTCTCTAGCCTTTGAGTCACTACTAAGAGCTTGCTAGAGAAACACCAGCTAGAACACAGCAGCTTCAGGAATACTGAAGCTTACATCTGTCTGGCTTCTCACTCAAAGGAAAAAGCCGGACTCCAGGCTGTGGGGTGGTCCTGGCAATACAATGTAGTAAAAGCCACTGCAGGTTAAATCCTCAGCCCTTCCTTTGCCAAGTAACACAGGTTTTCTGTAAGAGAGCTCCCTAATTACATGGCTGATGATTACTTAGGTGAGGCACCCTCCATCACACCTTACTGAGCTGTTCCACTTTGCATACAACACAGCAACACTGAGAGAGAAAGAGACAGAACAGCTCACAGACCGGCCTTAAACACTTATGCACAGGTCAACCACCTTTAATAAAAACAAGACATTGGAGAACACAAAACCAAACCTGAAAAATGCAGTCTGTCTACTGCACATCTGCAAGTGCTTCAGGCCAGACTATACCACTTCATTTCCACCTTTCCTACCTGCTTTAATGATGCTCACTATGTTAAAAAAAAAAGTGTACCCAGGTTGCATCATTTTTTGACTACTAGAGAAAGTTTTGTAACTCACATTTCATCACTGAAACTGTAAAGGAGACTGACAACTCTCTTTCATACAACACATCCCAAGGAACACACAAAACACAGCTTAACATGCAAATACCAGGTTGAAATTACAGGAATAAGAAATTAAATTTTTGGTCCCATTGACACTCTGAATCTGGAAGCTATAGTAAGAACAAAAGAACATAGACAGAAAACCCATTCTCAATCCATTTTTTTTCCCGTTTCTCTGGTTATGACAACTCCTCTGCACAAATGCACAGCACCTGAGGCAGCTCGTTAGCTGAGGGATTAATGAAACTGAAAAGACATTGTTTCTGGTACGAGGGGACTAAAGTGGGTATGAGATGCTGTGCATCAGTGCCATCAGAGCACAGCCCTGCCACACTGCTTTGTGACTTGCTCCTTAGCATGGGTTAAGTCCTTGCCTCATCACTGACACTCTCACACTGAAACTATGACAATAATACACTATTCCCAGCATCATTTATTTAATGATAAGCAGCTTGGCTCACTGGGCAACTAACAGCTCTGGACAGATTCTCTATATTAAGAGGATTAATACGTTAATAAGGGTTGTAATTTCCATTACCTGTAAATGCAGCCATTTTAAAAAGACCCTTAAATCATAATTTTAGCTGGAAATGCGGATTATAAGTCTTTTTCAATCCTCAGTTTCTCATGCAGGAACTGACTTAACCCACTATGGAAAAAACAATTTCTAAAGGCCCGTCAGTCTCTTAGAAGCAGCATTAAAGTGTGAAAACTGTCAATTTTCATGGAAATCACAATGCCAGAGCAACACAAAAAGCTGCAGTATACAGAACACAGTCGTTGCCAGAAAATCAAGTGTCTGCTGATTCTAATAGAGTAGCTAAAGCCCAGACACAGGGGAATACTTGTTAAGGCACTGAATTGTGATTCAGGAGAAGTGAGGTACTTCCCTAACTCTGTCACAGGCCTCCTGGCTGCTTTTGGAGCTGGTCATATAAATGTGTGCACAGTTTTGCCTATATAAATAATATGGAGTTTTCTACATGTATTTCTTTAAGCCAAATGAATATTGTTAGGAAGTCTTCATAAACGCTTGTAAGATAATCCAAGTCTGTGACAACAGAAGTCTACCTGAGGACAGATGATTAAGAATAAATACACGTATTCAAAAGAACTCTCATTCCTTTGAAGGGAAAACAAATTCCTTTCATTCTGGCCATAAGCATGCATTGGGATCTGAATTACTTGGCAAAAAGAAATATACCACTTCTCCAGCAAGATTAACTACACACAAAGCAACCATGTATTTACTGAACTGAATTCAATATAAATATTTAGGAATTTCTTTTGCTTTAAGGGTCAGCATCATCTAAAAGTGTACCCATGAGAACATTTGAAACTGTAATTAACACCCCCTTCTCTAGTGCAGCCTCCTGAAACTGTTACTGGTGTAGCCAGCCCAGATGGGGTGGTAAGTAGAATCGGTCAGATCAAAATGTAGTGCTACCTCCTGCAGAGCAGTTAAGTGATTCCATGAAGACTAGCAATTTGACCAACATGTAAATGTACAGGAGCAAAACCTGAAGAAAAATTAATCTGAAATTACAAGGGAAAGAGCATGAACAACAACTGAGACAGGTGATAGTAAGAAAGAGAAGGCTCAATTTCATCTAACAGTGGCTGGAGTGGCATAAAATAGCAAGATGAAAAAATATAGAAAATTCCATAGGAAGAATATAATGAGAGATAACTGGGAGATAGGGAAAGTCAAAACAAATCCTGAATATTCTGGACAGTCCAGAAATGAAAGAGATTTTATAACACCTTAATTCTCTACCCTGACAGATTTTTTAAAGAAAGGAAAAGGTGAAAAAAAAAAGGAAAAGTAAGATATGAGGAATCATAACCTGGAGTTCAGAAAGAACAACTGTCAGGACTGGATTGCAGTGCATTTATCTCACCATTTGGCTTACTCTTACAATTAGTATCCTTATCTTCAGCAATCCTGAGATATTAGTCATGACTGAAAATACAAATCTGTTACAATATATTAGCTCAACAGTTACATTCATATGGACGTGCAAAACACAGAAAAAATTGCCCTGTTTCATTCTATGCAATAGCAAGCACAATTCTTCTGTCATTACTACCAGGGTTTTATTTAATGTGATGTATCTCCACTGACACAGAAAGAAATACTTTGGATCCAGACTGAGAGGAAGGTAGGGTTAGCGTTGACTGTGGTGCCAGACAAACACATCACAGGGAAGCTTCGTATGTCTCAGGTGGACACATAGGAAGTGTCAATGGAATTGAGCAGGAGTGGTGCAGATATAAATAAGGACACAATGTGAAGGCCAAAGCCAAAAGCACAAGTGTCAGTCTTGCAACTGGTCTAGGCAGCAATCTTGAAAGTCGCTACCATGCAGGGATAGAACACGAGGGAATGCCTTTAAGCTTAAAGAGGGTGGGTTTAGATGAGATATTAGGAAGAAATATTTTACCATGAGGGTGATGAGACAGTGGAACAGGTTGCCCAGAGAAGCTGTGCATACCCCATCCCCATCAGTGTTCAAGGCCAGATTGGATGGGACTTTGAGCAATGAGGTCTAGTGGAAGGTGTCCCTGCCTGCAGCAGAAGAGCTGGAATGAGATGATCTTTAAGGCCCCTTTCAACCCAAACCGCTTTGTGATTTTACCACACTGCTACTACACATTTCTAGTTGCAGTCATTGCCCTTTGCCATCCACTACTCTGCACATTACACAGAAATCTCATATAAATACAAAACAAGAAAACACGCAAGTTTCTCAGTTTTCCAGTCAAATACTAATTAAACTGTTGTTTCTTTTTACCCTAAATCTTGCAACACCTGGTGGTGAGCTAGACTACAATGGAACTAGTGTTACACAGACTAATAGATGTTCTGAGCACAACAGTGCTGTCCAGGCTTTTCTAGAAAAGAAACTAAAACCCTAAACACAATAATAATATATTTTTTGAAGCTGTTTGTGCAGTTTCACAAAGTAACCTGGTTAACTAGGTGTAGTATTCATAAAATAGTAAGAAAAGATTTCAACAAGTTGAGATGTGCAACTTGCTCTGTAGCTGGGGGTTTGCTTTCCCAGGTTCTGAGTGTAAACATTACTGATGTTTCACATCCTTTGTCTGACTTCCAGCGACACTTCACTCCAGCAGGCAAGTCACTCCAAAGCAAGTGTGCTAAGATGTGCCTGTATTTGTTAGTACCATAAGGCCCTGTGAGACAGGGAAGGAGGTCGAAGAACAGAAAATATAGGTCCTTCTTAAAGAAAGCACTCATACATCCAGTTTAACACAGAGGCTTTCCTCACATTTGCCAGGCTCCAGAGGAAGCTTTTCTGTGCTCAGACACAGGCATGGAGATGGATCCATTAACTGCTGGCTTCTGTGGGAGATGGACATGCCTTCAGCAGCCAGGGAAGATGCTCTGCTCTTTGCAAGGCTCCTAACAGAGAAGACAGAAGTGATCCCAGTTTTCATTTTAGGCTTGAGCCTGCAGTGCCGTTTATGACCAGTGTTCGTCTGTTATGCCATATTGTGGTCAAAAAAGAAACCAACCCGACACCCAGAGAAGCTTCTCTCTGCTCTCCCTAATGAAATAAGGGCAGATACAGACACAAAGAAACTAGATACTGAAGTGTATTTCTGTCTTTTAGTATCCATTGCATAATCACAGAGTAAATCCTAGTTTCTGCTGCTGCTACCGATTGTCTTAAATTCACTTCCATAAACTAAAATAAATGTTCATTAAATAAAGCATCATGAACTTGGTAAAGCTTTTAAAAAACTCACACCTAGCAATCAGTAATAATAAAATTATTGGTTCTGAAGTCTACAATTATTTTTTAAACTGAAAAATGGGAAAACCCCTGCAACACCAGCACAAACTGCAGTTTTTCCTTTGCCACTTAAAACAAAAAAAACCCAGAACAGTATCCTACTTTTAAATGAGTAATTTTCAAGGAACTGTGCCATGGAACACACATAGTCAATTTATCTGTGTAAGCACACAGCATAGCTGCTGTACTCTGCACCAAATGATACATTAAATTTGTTCACTGTTTAACAAGGGAAGGTCAAAATGTTGCTGTTAATGATTTACATAGAGACAAAACAGCTCTGCCTAAATTTTGTTAAAAATTGTGAAGTTGCGGTCATTTTAACCTCTCTTTCATAACTGCAAACTAAGCAAATCAGTAAGCTGGAAATGTGTATAGCACATCTTCTGCCATGAAAGGAAGGTAATTCTGTCACAACTGCCTTAACAACCAGAGGTCCCCAGCCACACTCCATAGATGCAGCTCACGTCTGGATTCACATGGAAACCGAAAAGGACAGACAAAGCTGTGCTTTTGCTGCACTTTCCTGACCCTAGCAGATTTCATCACTGAGTGAGTAAAATCTGATTAGGGACCAAACACCCAGCGGTGTCCAATATGGATGAAAGGGAATTTTGAACCATCCAGTGGAGTCCCCTGCTAACAGCACAGACACATCCAGGCTGGGAAAGTTTGACTTGCAAGAAAAGGCAACACGAAGTAATTCATGGCTGAAATCAACTCAGATAAAACAGGCAGTCACCCCTTGGTGCATATGACAGTGTGGCCATCAGCTTCCACATGAGCAGATTAGCACCCACACACTTTGTTATACAATATCACAAGTGCATCTGCACCCTGCGATTGGATTCATCTCCTTGACTGGTGTCAGGAGCAATATGACTGAAGTTAATGCAGTTACTGTAACTTCTGTCCATGTACGTGATAACCAAGTCTGGCTGTGGACAAGTTTACACAGATGAAACTGGTAACAAAGGATTCCAGTGTTTCGTTCAGAAATGCCTCCAGACTCCAGTGGTCATCTCTGAGATGCACCAATGACATGTGTTCCCATTGCAAATCAAAAATTTTTAATGAATCTTTGGAAACCTAGCACTCGAGACAGATTTTTAATCAGCACTGCACCTGAATTACTCTTCGAAGCACACATGTAAATTGGCACCATAAATCTACTCTTCATCAGGATTTTAGAAAGCAGCTGTACTGTTACATCAACTAAATACAGAGAGGGGATGCACATAACATCTACCACTTTTCCTGGAAGGTTAGCCTAAAAGGTCACGATCAAACAAGTTCATTTTCAGCTGGAATTAAGCATTTTATTTACAAAAAGAGCAGCAAGCTATATCATACTCTGCAAGCCAAAAACATGGCACACACTGTTTCATTACGACAGCACTAGCAATGGCATCTTTTCTTCACTCATTGCTTCCTGTACTACTTTCTGCGTTAGGCACTACGAGGTTCCCTATTAAACACAAACTAAGGAAACGAAACGGAACAAAACTACTGTAGCCCACTAGCACGTACTTTAGAGCTGTTTCCTACTTTGTTGAAAATAAATTTATGACATAAACATTAGAACTAAAAATAAAAAAGCTGCTGAAGCAATCACAGTCTCTTTCAGTCTGTGCAGACAGTGTGAAGTAGAGCAGTAAATTGCAGCGAGCAGACAGCACAGCTCTTAAAACTTGCCCAGCTTTTGCTCTGACAAAAGAGATCACTTAGGACCTCATCGTGTTGCTGTTCTCGTCGTTTAATTAACGGACTAATAAATTCCACTGCTGGCATATCTTCTACTTGTCTCTTCCCTTGAAAAACCCCAAACCCTCCCGCGATTTGCACTCGGGCTGACCGCTACTTAGCAATAGTGCTCCGAGAGCGGTGCCTGTCACCAAAGGCAGGAGGCACTGGGAGTAGTCACCGCGGTCTCCCACCAACCTCGGACAATTTTGGGCACTTCTAATTCGCGGTTGGCAGCGCTCTTCCTTCCTCTGCCGCGGCCGTGCGGTGGGGCTGAGACTCACGGCTGGGACGGGTGAATAAACCTTTCGAAGGCTTTTGACAGCTGCGTCCTGGCGCTCGGGCAGACGGGCATATGGGCAAGAACCTCTGCGGCAGCGGGGGCTCCCCGGACCCTCCGCTGGACGGGTCCGCCCCGAGTCCCGCCGCGGCCCCGGCTCCCTCCTCGCCAAAGTCCCTTCCAGCCCTGGTGGCCCGGGTCGGGAGCTGCAAGAAGCGGCTGCCCTTCGTCCCGCAGGGCCGTCCCGAATCACCCCCTGAAGGGAACAAGCCCCGAACCGAACCGGCTCTCCCGTCTGGCAGCCGGAGGTGCAGCGCCGGCAGACGGGCCGAGGCGCCGCTCCCGCAGGGCAAAGGCGAAACAGGCACTTTCTCCCGCTCCCGACCTTTCTGCACCCGAGCTCACCGCCCTGCCTTCCCCTGCTCCCCGCCGTGCCCCCTCCGTCCCCGGGCTGTGCTCCTAGCGGGCCAGGCGCCGAC
>VXBT01006757.1:24543-158914 GCA_013400235.1 Oriolus oriolus
GGCCGGTGCCCGGGCAGCGCGGGAGTGCGGGGGCGCTGCGGGCCGGTTTCCATGTGACTGCCACAAACTGGCACAAACGCAAACACGGCGGCTGCCCCCGCGGGCACTGCCAGGGCGGCCGCCCACGCCGCCCACACCACGGCGTGGGAGGGAGAGGAGGGGATGGGGTAACAGGCGGGGAAGAGGAGCGACAAACAGCCCCACCAGCGCCAGCTCCCAGGACCCTCCTCGGTCTCTTTTGCCACCAACTTGGCAAACCCAGTGCTTGTCAGGCAACTGTGCCCGAGACTGAGCCCCGGGGGGAGCGGAGGCTTTTCTTCAGCCTCACACCCTGCCCAACCCTGGCTCTGCCACCTACGGCCTGTTTCTCGTCACCTCTGTTCATAGAGATATTTTTTTCTTCTCTCGGAGGCGGCACAAACAACTTCTAAAATTACGAGCGGCTTTGGTGAGGGAGAGGGGGCTGGAGGGCCGTGGCATGGCAAAGCAGGCTTCTCCCGGGGTTTTCCTGCTGCGGAACGAGCCCAGCACGGGGTAGGCAGCCCCACTCCCCGGACGGTGCGGGGAGTCTTCGTGGAAACGTGGGCATCGCGTTAAAATCCGTGTGTGCTCTTTCAGGAATATCTCCCTCACCCCTTTTCTCCAGAATTTCGCACACTGCTACACCTGTGTGCGAAAGCAGAACCAGGCTGGGGGCGGGGAAGTCTGGCTGGCACTATCGCTGTACGTGTCTGCAGCCCGACGCGCCTGGCGTTAGGCAGCCTGGCTTCTCCAGGTATTTCAGGAGTTTCTCTGCTCCTCTCCATTTGTACCATCTTGCTTTCCTGGGCACGGTGGCAGAGACAACAGACAGGTCAGGCCAGCAGCCGGCACAGGGACCAGGAGACAGGAGCAAGCAGACTGAGTGAAGTTACAGGAAGAAACTCGAGTGAGGAACTGAGCTGCTGCCTAACTTGGCTTTTTACCTGGCTTGCCTTTTACCTGGTCACACAGGTTCTGCTTAATGGTCACCCCCTTCCCCAAACCCTTCAATCCCTTCAGTCTTGAGCTCGTATTTCTGCATATTCTGCCCATCAGAAAGTGTCTTGCCCAGCTCAGTAACAACGCTGAGTAAAGCTCAGTAACCACACTGAGTAAATGCAAACAGCTTCTCTGGCTCCAAAAGTGAGAGTTTCTTACTCAGCAAGCAAGACTTGGCAAATCTGGGTCAGAAGCTGCATGTGGCTGATGGCATTGCCATATGCAAGAAAACTCCATCCCAGGCAGATTGAAAATGCTTTGAAACATCCAGACACTGGATTAATTTGCAAATAGCAAAAGAGTGAAAGACATGCTCATCTTTTCTGTATTACATGAGTGAAAGATCACTGGAAATGCCCACCTTTGTCTACCCAGGCTTTTGCATTATGATCAAAATACCAGTTTCTATGTATTTACCCCAGTGTATAACAGAACACTTCTTGTGCTGTAGTCATCCTTAACTTCATCTTCTCTCACTTTGACAACCTGAAGTCTCACCTTAATTCCCATCTCCTCAGCAGAGATGTAAGAATGCTGACTTCCCTTCTCTTCTCTCCCACCCCACATGTGCAGATCGCCTATGGGAGGCAGTTGCCTGTCCTAGCTGTATGTAGAGAAACAAAAATACAAATTTGCAGAGGCAAAACATTGATCTCTAATTTCCCTGTTACCATGGGTAGAAGCTGACTGAGTCACCACAGTTCAGTAATTACCCCGGTCATCTGAGCCACATGCCGCGATAATGAGCCACATGCATGATCTTAATTTGCGCCTTTATGAAAATAAATAGGCTAGGTTACATACTTTATTTTGCAAGTGGATTGGTTCAGTCACTGCATGCTGTCAGTTTCCATAGCTCCAGGTATGAATGGTCATCTATTAAATCATGGGAGCCTGATTTCATGGCTCTGTTCATCATGTGTTCAGTCATTTTTCATCTCCCCTTTTTACTCTTAAATCTTAATGAACTCTTCCCTATTCTAGAACAGTTGCTAAAGCTGCACAGGCACAAAAACCTCTGCAGAAACACCCAAACCTTTCCCCATCTGCATCATTAGAAAACTACACCAAAAGAACTTCCCTTGCCTCAGCTGTAACTTCTACTCTACCCGTATATACCTGAGCAGGGGTGTAAAGTACAAAACATCAAACTAGGATTTGCTTATTAAGTTCCCTTCTTTTTGTATAGAACATCAAAAGAGTGAAAGCCTATTAATTACCAAACTCAAGATCTTGCATCTCCAGAGCACCAGCGGGGCCAAGTGCCCATGTCCCCCATTCTTTAGTCACATATATCTTATGGAAAAGCTGAGTGAAATGTGAGGAGTACACTGTGTGATACAACTCGGGAAGCTGTTTTTCTCTAGGCTGCTTGGCACTGCGTGTCCCTCTTAAAAAGGGCAAAGGGGCTATTTCTAGTGTGCATTGTAATCCCCACAATCGGGGTGCTATGCTGCTTTGTTTGGGCAAAGGGCATTAGTTTGGAGAGGGGCTATATGAGTATTTGCCAATCTCATAAAATGTCTGTGAGATTGGCATGTTCAGCCCCCCAGGACTGCTTTAACCCTTTCCTGTTTGTAGAGCTTCATCTCTGTTCCAATGGGCCTCTTCAATATATTTTCTAAGAAAATCAAGTTAGTTCAGTGACAAAATCCTTGCTGTAAAATAGTTTAGGCCTTTACAAATAAAAAGTAAAAATCAATTATTCACCAGTGCATTTTCACATTTATGCCCTTGTACTGTTTTCAAAACGTTATTTGTTTTGTTCTTCACCTTCCCTGCTAATAGTATTACCGAATCAAACCTTTAAGGCTACATTTTTCTTCTGCTAAAACTGGCCTGCAATATTTCAGGAATTTGAGTTTATAGTATAAACGTAACTGAACACGTAAGGAATCTAGTAAGACAAGTCTAATACCAAAGAATTTGTTTATAAGGTAGCAAAAAGGGCTTAAAATTAGCTTAGCATTAGCTAACGTGCACCAGTTAACAAAGCCTTTTCTCTAGTCTCACACATAATCTCTTTTTTATGATTTAGCTGTTTGAGGACCATCCTAGAATCAGAAACCAGGTTTGAGCCTAAAAACCAAAGCAAAAATAACAACCCCAAATTTATAGCAGGAAAAAATTGTGAATAGAAGTTAGTTATTGTGGTTAGGTTCAGTTAATAGCAAACATTTTTTAACCACTAAAGTCTTTTTCCCATTTTAAGCAATCTAGAAGTTGCAATTTAAGAATTAGTCCCTGTAAGAGAGTCCCTGTGCAATTGTAAAATTCCTTGCTATGTAATTATAGCAATTGGAATTGTGTAGCCTCAAGCTCACAAAGCTCTTTTACTTTGCTATCCATAGTGAAAAGGAAAAAAGGAGGCAGCAAGTTAGATTTTCAGGGCTTGCTAGGCCTTTTCCTTAAGTCCCAGAGCACCCATTCTTCAGAAATTTGTTTTGGGAGCTGGTCCTACATGTCCTATTGTTTTTGTTAGGAACCTGAAATAGCTGAGAGCAAATGATAGTCATTTTAGAGGAACATGTCAAAATAACAAATAAAAACATTTAGTAGTTTGGAACAAATATCGTGTCATTGCTGGTCCATGACAGCCTAACACATTATCAAATACCCCTGAGGAGGCTGAAGTTGCTTCAGAAAGGCACCATGGCTCGGTGAGTGGGGCACTCAAGGGGGAACAAGGAACAAGGGTGCTTGGATCTGCCCTTAGTCACATAGCAAATTGTCAATGAGTTTCTGCTTCCATCTTTTGCTCTTCTTACTTGTCTTGTGTGGTGCCGAGGAGCCTCCATTGAGACTCAGTGCCAAACTGCACTTGCACAGCATCTACAAGAGAGCAAAGACAGTTCCTGCCCTGGACAACTTGGGGGTTTTGGAACAGTGATTTTGGTTTTCTTCATTGTTTTAGAGACTTATGTGTAAAACGTCTGTGATGTCAGTTGAGGATCACAAAGAAAGAACCAAAAAAGATACTAATCATACAAAAACATGACAAGCCATCTGAAAGAGCATGTGGATATGGATACGGAGACAGGTTTATGTAGCTTTTGCTGAGATAGTTCATGCAATTTCTGAATTATGGGTAATTGTCTTCTGTGTATGGAGAAATACTGAAGCTTGTCCTTTGTCTTGCTATCCCTGAACCCATTCTGTTTTGAAAGACACATCCCTTCAGAGATTTTCTCCTTTTATCTCCCAAAACTTACTGAAGTCAGTGAAGAGTTTAGTGGGTTTTTGGCCTTAAGACCTAGAAAAAAGCATCGTGAGTGTGGTGAAGAAAACTAGAGACTCTTGCCCACCCCCTGCATGGAAAAGGCTGCTGAAGAAACCCCTGCTTGACCGTTCACTTCTGCCTTAAAACTGTGGTGTGGTCTGGAAAGTGGTGGAGAGAGGGATGGAGCAGCACTGCAGACAAGCGGGTGCGTGATGTAGTCCTGGCTCAGCACCGACAATCAGGAGCCGCAGGGCAGATCGAGCACCATCATGCCATGTAAAAATATTCTGGAAAGGGAGGGTCCTTTTGCCTAAGAGAGTATTTCAAGGCACGTGTGCAGGGCGGGGAACGTGATGTACATTAAAAGAGATGGGGAAATGGTTTAAACTCACGATGTGAATAGAGCAAGAGGAATTTCTGTGAACAGCCCAGCCATCAGGACATTAAAACTGGGTTATCTTAAATGTGGCTAAAAGTGGACAGAGCAGACAACCACATAACCCAGACTAAAGCTGATCTCTATAATATACTGACACAGTCTTGAGTGTAAGAACTGTAGAACTTTGGGGATTTTATTTTAAAGATTGGGTATTGATTACATGCTTATTCTTCCATGTTTTCTTTTTTTTCCCCAAACATTTGTTTTCCCTACCATTTTGTTCTATATGTTTTGAGCAAGTAGCCTTCAATTTCCTCTCTTTTCTACTATTACTCTTATGTGAACTTTTTTTCAAGATTTGAAATCTGAGTTGTCATCTACAATTGAACTGACATTAATGAAAGTATATTTACTGGGACAGACCCAGTGGGCCAAAGCTCATGTTCTTGGGCCTAGCTGTGGTGAGAACCTTCCTAGGCAACATGTTAATATAAGATGCTTCCCAAAAATAATAGCTGAATGACTCACACTCATCTGAACAGTGAGAACATACTTCTCTGAACAGTGTCAGAGAAGGCAATAGTACTATCCAGAGAAAATACAAAATCAATTTTCAAGACCATGTCATATTTTATGATGGAAAAAAGCCTTTTGGAAATCTTGGCTACCAAACAAAATGAATTTGAATCAAAACACTAGCTAATTTATGTAAAATTATCTTCATTGTACTGAGCTGGGTAATCCTCCTTGGCCTGCTGGTCAGAGTGACCCAGCTACAGCCATTCCTCCCTGGCAGGTTTTTGCTCATTGCTTGCCACGACAGAGTCTGAGGTTGTGAAAGTAGCATTTCAGAGATGCGACTCACCACCTCACAGATGCTTGTGCCACTAAAATTCACTTTATCCTTACCTCTTTCTGTAATGCAAGTAAGTTGTACTCTTAGAATTACCCTCTCTTTCAGATTTCTTGTGAGACAGAAGTAGAGGTCTCAGGCCACCCAGCCCAGCAAAACTATCAGAAAGGGAAACTTAATGAGCCTTCTGTGTAAATAACTTTCTACAGATCTGAAACAGTTCATTTGAAGTGGTGTGAAGTTGTAGCACATCACTCGACTGATGCTTTTCCAGTTTGTGGGGTACAGAGAGGCCAAGGTTTTGTAGAGTCGGGCAGTACTGACAGGAAGTCTGCAGAAGGGACACTCCCTGCATGGTCTAGTGACACAATAAAACAGAAAGCTCCTCTCTGTACACTGTGGATGTGGCACATTCCCAGTGGTTCTTGTGCAGCACACTGTGTACACAGTATCACGTGTTCACCACTGCAACCAGCCTGCACCCTTCCCATGTATCACACCCAGCTCCCCAGCCAGCAGCACGCTTGGAGCTGGGAGTGATGGCAGTGAGGAGCACCCGCTGCCTCTGAAACCCTGACGGTCAGGTGGGGCTTCAGCTCCTTACTCCTGGAGGTGTTCTTGGAGTAAGTTAGTCCCTACTGTCTTAGAAAACAATCCTCATGAGCCATATCTGTAGTGAATACTCAATACCAGGTTTTTTATTTCAAGAAAGCCATTTCTATTCTGATATAAAAATAAATCCATGCTATAATCAGAAGAATTATATACACTCACAGTCCTCTATGTAGATATTTTACACTGTATGGGAGAAGCGTTATTAACATTGTCCACAACTACCTTTTAACTCACAGACTGGGTTAAACTTCTATGACGTTTAAATATTTCTTTTCAGGACAGTAATTCACTGAAATTTAGAAATTTTGCATGGTTCAGAGGTAGTTTCATTTTCAATTTTCAGAATGGATAAATGACAACATAGATTTTATAGAATTTCAAAGTTACATATGTAATTCTCATTTCACACTTACATCTTCTGATGCATCTTTCAGTTATCCTGATTGATAACAACATAAATGAAAACAGGTTTTGGTTCTGCGTTTAAATCAAAACTAATACACTACAGATAAAGAAAAATACATACGTACTTATGCAAAGATACAAAAGTAGCAGGCTTGGTGCTGCTGCTGTTTCTACTGAGTTACCTAATTTGTGATTGCCTTAGTTCAACAACAACTCAAAGTGCACAAAGATTTGAAAAGAAAGCTCACCAATATTATATCACTATCTTCCTTAATTCTTTAGGAACAAAAGACCTTTTGACATATCATATAATCTCTACAATTCTCCATAATCTGAACAGAACTTGAATAGCTTCATGCTGTTAAATTACTGCATGCACTCCCAAAGGCCTACCTTTTACTCATTCCTACCCCAGATACAGACCTCATGAACCTGCTGAAATCACTAAATTATATTAATGTGAGACTCATAGCCCTGAAAGATTGAGCCTTAACAGGCACCATTGTCAGGAAAGCATCTGAAGAAGGCAGATGAAGTCTGACATACATAAAGCCTTATGTATAATTCAGATTTAGGTTACAAGTATGAGAAATGAGAAAATAACTTACCTCCTTACCTCGAGGAATTCTCTGTGAGCTTATTTATATTGACATCATGTACAATAAAATTTTTCTAGTCACTATCATGTCATGATATGATCAGTGGTACAAAGGGTAGCTTTCCCATCACCTGACCCTCTGAGGCCAGCAAAGGCTTCTTAACTCTCCCACTGTAGGTTTCGTAACTTTACACCTTAATATCAGTAAGTGACAAAACAATAATACTTTTCTTTTTGCTAACATACCTTGAGACCAATCCTGCTGCTTGTTTTTTTCCAGAAGATTGGGGTTAGCTAGATATGGCTAAAGAAGAGGAAGGGATGTCTTCCAAAGATGTCTGGTGGTACAAATCCAGGAGATCTTGGTGTGAGATGAAGTACACAGTTGTTTCACCACAGTATCATTGAACTGTTGTGGTCACCCAGCGACAAGACAGGGTAGAGCTTCTCTTTTTAGAAAGGGTTGTGGTCACCTTCCTCACCCTGCTCCTGTGAGCAATACACATAATTAGAAACCAGAAAAACTGTCCTTGAATTATCAATGAAGGAATTGGTGAATGAAAGAGTGGTGGAGGAAGCATGAATTATCTGGACAATATCCCTGTAATGATCCAAAGCTGACTGATATTGGGAAGTTTTCTACTGATTCCAACTGCATTTACCAAATCTTTCATATCACTTGCAAACGTAGGCAGTAATGACTGTCTGTTCTATACAACTTTTCTTCTCTCATTTGTTTCCCTCTTTCTTTTGAATGTGAAGTTAATCATGTCTTAATCCTACCTCTGGCCAGTTGTACTGATGCTATGTGAATCTTCCTAAGGGTCTGCTGTTTACTGTCCCCCAAAAGACAACATGAAGGTAAAAAGTCTGCCACGTTCTTTAAACACCCTTTAAACGCCTTGTACCTGACATGATGCAGTGTGGTTGATGGACCTTTGGAACCTTTTTATTTCTCTGTCTTTTCCTGGCTTGTCAGCTCTACTCACCCTGCAATCTCAGTATAGGGGAGTGGTATAAATTATTACATAATTAAAATTAAACAACACTCCCTTTCTTCAAGTGAGTCATCTGCAGGTATCCAGAAAATGTACGGCATGAGAATTACCTCAGGTTCAGGGCATTAAGAATACAAAAGTAGCTCGTTAGATGTCCTTAGGAAAAATTAATATGGAGCACCAACTTCTAAACAGAGAGAATACCTTCTCGCTGTTCACAGTTGCAAACTAGGAAAATTTCAAGACTTCTGGTGAATTTGCCACACAGGGTGGTGCACTACTGTGTGGCTTCAGGGTCCGCCTAGAAAACAAACTGTGATGACAAGATCTGTGCTTGGTTCCTCCTCTGCCCCCATGGCAAGAACTCTGCTGGCAGCAGCTGGTGTCTGGATCAGCACTTGCTTGCTGCCCAGCCTGTTGGCACAGTTTACCTTTCCAGCAGAGTGGGCAGCAAGCCAGAGCCCCACCTTTTCTCTACATTCTACTCTCTCAGCAGAGATGGATGACAAGGGAGGAAAACAATAATCCCGCAGAGACCCATCTTTTCTCTGTCTATCACAGAAAGGCCTTAGTGGCCACCAGGGGTCTAGGATAAAGACCACAAACTCTTCAGTGAATAGGCACGTGTCTGTAGAGATTTGAAGGAATAGACTGGTTTTATACTTGTTCATAATTTGATACAATATTAAAGGAACCCACAAATTTATATGCGATTTTTTCTTTTACTAGAATATGATAAATGAAGTTTTAAATCCTCTTAAAATGCATTAGAATAACACCTGAAATAACTGTGGAGATGCTTTCACAGCACTGGCCTCTGTTTTAAGTCTGTCACAAAAGCCATATTAACATTACTGATCAGTTCTGAACCAAAATGCACATGGAAATCTTTGCAAATTTTCACTGATAATATTTTGAAACCTGTCTACAGCTTACATGGGAAAACTAAAAGTCAGAGAGTGACATTTTAATTGTTCATGTGTACTTTGCATTTGATGTGCCATACCACTCCAGCGGTTCATAGAATCACAGAATATCCTGAATTGGAAGGTACCCAAGGACCATCAAGTCAAGCTCCTGGCTCTGCACTGGCCATGCAGAATCACATAATGTATCTGGGAGCATTGTCTAAACACTTCTTGAGCTTGAAGGAAGTGTCTGCTTGAGTTAGACCATGTGTGCACACAAGAGTAACCAGCTGTGAGTCTTGCAGCAACCTCTGCAGCCTAAGTCATTGCTTACATGAGAGTTTCTCAGGGTGCTTGGTGTGAGCAGCCCTTACTTGTTCTTGTCCTTGCACGTGCAGGAGACACAACCTTGTGTCCTGCCCCAATGTGGGAACAGGGTGAGCTCCCACCTGCAGACGCTTGGGCATGCCACAGGCAGAAGGCTTCCATGCCCTCTCCAATTGCTGCCTCGGCTCATGGCTACTGAAACCACCTCTGTCGGGTTGCCCAATCCAGGCTGAACTATTGCCAAGCTCACAGCACATCTTAAACAACAGGTACAGCTCCAGTGCACAGTCACCCCGTGCAGGTATAACCTTCCTCTTCCCAGAGATTTCAATGCCATGACATAGGAGAATATTTATGCAACTTGAAGAGTGGCATTTTTAACCCTTTGGAAAAGAATGGTGTGGGCAAGAGTGACACAGAAAATCCACAGTACTTTGCTACCATGTTTTCAATTTTAAGGTGATTCCCTATAAAATTACAAAATATAGTTCATTTATACATTACAATTGCACTTCCAAACTGCTCTCTAATAAAGATCTTCAAAACCACATTTGTTACCCTGCTAGTTTATGAATTCCTCATTCCTTCCTGATGGATGAGCACTAAGAATGGCTAAACCTGGAATTTTCAGATGGATGTAATATAGACTGTAAAATACATATATTTATCCATACATATATGATTGTATGATTCTAGAGTTTTGTTTTGTTTGTGGTAGAGTTTTATGTTTTGGGGTTTTTTTTCTCCATACTGACTTACTTGGAAGCTCCAGATGCCTGTGGCTTCTTCTGAGACCCCACTTAAAGAATGGCATCCAACTCTGGGGCCCTCACCACAAGAAGGCCATGGAACTGTTGGAGTGGGTCCAGGGGAGAGCCACAAAAAGTCATCAGAGGGCTGCATCACCTTGCTTATGAAGAAAGGCTGAGAGAGTTTGTGTTGTTTAGCCTGGAGAAGTGAAAGCTCCTCCAGTCTTTCAATAATTAAAGGGAGCATATAAGAAAGATATGGACAGACTTTTTACCAGGGCCATGTAGTGATAAAAGACAGGGCTAACAGTTTAAACTACAAGGGAGTAGATTTAGATCAGACATAAGGAAGAAATTCTTTACAGTGAGAGTGGTAAGAGGCTGGAACAGGTTGCCCAGAGAAATTGTGGGTGCCTCATCATTGGGAGTGTTCAAGGTTAGACTGGATAGGGGAAGAGTAACCTGGTTTAGTGAAAGATGGCCTTTCCAATGCCATGGGGGTTGGACTACAGATGATCTTTAAAGGCCCTTTCCAACCCAAACTGCTCTTTGATTCTTGAGCACCCAAATGAGGATTCGGGTATCTGTGTTAGTGGACTCAAGTGAGAATATAGGATTCATTGCTGGCAAACTAAGGATATTTGAAGTCAACTGATAATGAAACCCCAGGATTCAGAACCCTTGTTCCTAAATGGAGTTTTTTTGAAGGGAAACAAAATCCAGCAGCTAAGCCAACAAAATAGATAGGAACTCATCCCTAGTTTAATTTTTACTGTAGAAGCTGAAAATTAAGTCAGTGGTTCCACAGTGGCCCAACAGTATGATCAGAAAACATGCTGTGGAAAGCTCAGGGAAAGAAATTTTAATGAGCATGGCTTTTTCAACAGTCTTGTGACAGTCTGTTACAAGAAAATATCTAATGAAATGTGGATACTGAAAAGCTGCTAATCAGAGAGATGTTCCATCTCCTTGCACTAATTCTGTGACAGTTCTCCTTTGCTATGCAAGCTATGTAAACAGTAAGATAGGTTTTTGTAAATAACCCTTATATCTGCTGTTTTTCACTTATGTTTTGGGTACAGCAACATAATATTTTTAAATGGGTATCTAAGACCTTAGACCAATCACCCTGAAAGGAGTGTGAACACTGTCCAATCGCTTTATGGAACTAGGATATATAAATGATATTGTAAAATTAATAAGTGATTCATTATCTCACTGGATTGCTGTGCTGCCACATCTTTGGTCCCTGCTAACCCTACCAACAATGAAAGTCATAAAAACATTTCAGTTATTGGATTAAGTCTTGGAAAAGACTAATGATTAAGAAAGGGAAGAGAGCAATCAGCAGGAAAACAAACCCAAAACAAACCAACAAAAATTCCCCAAGGTCTTATTGCAAAATTAGGCTTTAAAATGTTTGTATCCATCACCTCTCCACTGGGAGGCCTCTGTCGCTGCTCCCTGGGGACTTGAAGCTGATAGTCCCAATACGAATCTGTGGGAGGAGGGGTCAACTTCTTTCCTAAGGTGGTGAAATAGGGTGTTACTACCTCCTGGAAAAGAGAACAGGCTGGCTCTATTTTATAATGATATCTGCTTTTGTAATCCTTCTATGCTCTAAGCAAAGCCAAACAGCTTTTACTTTTTTCTTAAAATGGGAGTGAAGTGTGTGGGCATAAAGGGGATGCTCTGAGGAGGTGGACGATGAAAGATCCTGCTAACATCATCATAAAAGCGAAACTGCAGCAGGAAGCTGAAGGGACACCCTGGGTAGATTTGTTATCAGAGCTTCCAGTTCTGATGAGGGAAAGGTACAAAAATAAGAAAAAAGGACTTTGAGTTTCTGAGCTCATGGCTGCTCTGAAGAGCTGAGGATGTCAGGTTGAACCCACCATCAGTGGGACAATGATTTCAGCCACTTGTTAAGGACTTGTACTTTTCTCTCTTATATTCCCAGATATTCTATGTTTAAAAAAAAAAAATAAAGGAAAGACACTTAGGAAGCAGAATGATCTTTAACTCAGTCCCTTTGAGTCCTGAACTGGATGGCTTGCCCCAAAAATTTAAGAACAACCTTCGCCCTAGACACCTCTGGACCCCACCAGAGGAGATTCTTTTTCCCTCCAGAGGGGTGAGGGGGAGGTAAACAGAACACCCCAATAGACGTGCCCTAAATATTTCTTTTTTAAACTGTGTTACTACGCTTGAGAGGCATCAAAAATGGAGTTTAAAAACTTGGGAAAAGTTTGCAGCTATAACAATGATATTTATAGTCTTCAAATTTGTTTGAAGCTTTGTGAAATGTATCTGGGCAAATGGCTGTCCCAGCCTAAGGCAGCAGCTAATGTTGTGCTTTGAGTGGAAGATTAGTGGTCATGCTTAGACAGCTTGGGCAGGGGGTTCACAAGATTTTGTGCTGCAGACTGTATATACATAGGAGAGAGAAAAAAAAATTCCCTGCCGTCTTGAAGATCCATGTCCAGCTCCTCTTTCGGTTCAGTTCAGCCAGCTGGCTGTGGGTTGTTCTGAGCATTAAAGCACTACAAGTCCAGAAGCTGCTGGAGTCATACAGGTGGCTGTGCCAGGTTGAGAGCAGCCAGCTGAGAGCAAAGTGCTCTCGGCAGAGCTGCCAGGGCCCACGAATGAAGATGGAGCAGCCAGAGGCACAACCCTCAGGGAGCCAAGCAGCTACCAGAGCATTGCTTCACACGGCAGTTTATCGTCCAACAAATCTCCACTTTCATTTACTGCAGATGATGGGGAAAAGTCTACCCTGGAAATTACTTCCTTAGAGAAAAAAGACTGTGAACAGTTATAGTTAAAGAATAACTGTAGCAGTCAGTTACTATCACTGTTTATCTACCTGGTCAGATTTTTGTTCTCTCTTACCAAAAGGAAAAACCCAACGAAATCTTTTTGAACTGTTTGATTCGTGTTTGCCTCTTACTTATGCCTCTGCTTTTGAAATACTAAAGTTCAGTATAATTTTTCCAGTTGTCCAGGTGTGGCCTCAAGTCACCACCACATTTGGAGCAACTCCCTTCAATTTGAACCCAGACCTTGTTGCTGCCAGTCATGTCCTGGCAGGAGGGTTACTTTGAAACAACAGCAGCAGTGTTTCAATGAAATGACTAAACTTTTCTTTTTCCAGAGGAACCCTTGCTACCACTGGCATGTAGGATGGAGGATATGAAGTCTGAGGATATACTAAGGCAGTGTAGTCGATCTCATTAGTTTGAAAACGAAGTGAACAAAGAGATTCTAGCAAAAAAAAAGGACAGTGTATTAAAATAACTAAATACCATCCCAGACTCAACAGACTCCTTGTCTCTGAGCAATTATGAATAATGCTGGGTACATGGGATGAAACTTAATTTAGACTGCAGTTTCATAGTCACTTCAAGCTAATCTAAATTGGCACAGATTATGAAAGGAGGAATCTCGCCTGCCTGTCTGTCCCCAGCAAAGCTATTCCCTGTCTTTTCCCCTCTTCCCACCCCTTTACATACAGAGCAGCTTTATTTGTCTCTGTGTGGCATGGAGTGGGGCAGGCAGCTTGCCCAGAGCGACAACCCTGCTGCTCCCAAACATACTTTCAGCCTCCCCGTGCCCACATCCACGTTACAGCCATCCTGACTGCAACAGGAAAGAACTCCATGAATGACAGGGAAAGCTTTTGCTAAGCCAGATAGGTTTCCTGGTTTGGGGTGGGGTGGGAGGGTGGTGCAGTGATGTCTTCAAGCTGTTATGACAGTACAGTGACATACCTCGAGTACTGTGAAACAGGGCAGCAGTCAAGATACGTGGACTTGAAATGCCCTAGAGCAGGCACTAATTCCAGCACTTGCTACCTTAACACTGTTTTATATTATTGCTGTGTAACATATTAACTTCTGGAGGTCACAGCCCATCAGCCCTGATCCACTGGTGACTTGTCCAAGTAATTATAGGCAAGCAAAATGCTAGTTTTTTAGCCATGGAGGAAAAAAAGGGCGCTTTTTTCGCATATATATTTTTGTAAAAATTGTTTGTCCCATTAAGATATCAACACCCTTCTATCCCTGTTTGTCTTTGAATACTATAATGACATGTTTGCATCATTTAATACTTTGGAATTGTTAATCTTATGTCAGGGAGCCCAAGCTGAACTCAGCAAACATAGCCACAGTATGTGCCTGCGTGTGTACACCTAATTCTGCTTTTCCTGAAGTGCAACATCAATGCCACAGCTGAATATCTATGCTTGTTTAAAGGTAATTGCACAAGACAAAATATGACTCAAATGCAGCAGCCTCATTAGAATTCTTAAAAACAAATTACAAATAGGGGAGCAGTGAACAAAAGGTCCCCCGGGATAATTTCTGAGGTCACGTGCTCATTTTGCAGGAAGCTGGCTTTCTCCTTCATTAGAGGAGTTGAACAACTGTAAGTCAGTCACTCAGGTGCAAACTCTTTCGAGATCTGCTCTTCACCGCCAGAGATATGCCAAGGGTTCTCATATAAACAAGCACTGTTTACAGGTACCTTCTCAGCAGTGGCACTCTATTGTTAAACATTAATTCTTATGTGTATGTTGTGCAACATTTACACATGCTATTTGGCTCTGTTAGCAATTTAAAAGGACGCTCTCAGTAATTTAGGAGCAAAGCACAGGTTTGAGAGAGTTTCTTGCACAAAATATAGGAATAAATACCTTAGGGAGTAAGCAATTTTTATTGGTCTTATTTATTTATTTAGTAAAGGTGCCCTGAAGTTTGTTTTACAGCCAGTGAATATTTAGAAGGAGAGCAAAAAAGACCTTGACAGTTGGTCCTACCTGGTATATTTGCATTCTGCTAGTGGAGAAGAACAGGAACACGAGTGGTAAAAGCTAGTTGGCAAAAAAGGCTAGGGGAATAACATCAAGATTTGGGATCATTTCTAGGGAGACAAACAAGCAAGCACACTATTTTTACTGCAAGGTTCCTGTGGAGAGTGGAAGAGGCGACACATCTCTGCTCCACCTGTTGGTGGAGAAGAAAAAGGAAATTCTGCAGAGAGAACAGAGAGAGAACACCCCTGTTTGCCAGGGAGTCTGCAGCAATAGTCACAGTTTCAGAGTTTTCTCTGTGTCTTAGAGGATAAGGAAGTGAATCAGAAACTCCAAAAGAGACTCAAGGAGGAAAAAAAGAGGATTTACCTGCTTGTCAGCAGGCAATTCTGCCTGGCCTACAGTGACAATTTGGGAGAGATGCTTGGATGAATGCACCTCACTGTACACACCATACACAGAGTTTTTGGGTGGAGGTTTTTTTGGGGTGGGGGTGATTTTTCAGTTTGATCAAGCTGTGTTGCTTTGGAGTGTTTTCACAGAATCATAAAATAGTTTGGGTTTAAATTGACCTTTAAAGGTCATCTGATCCAACCTATGCACAGAGCTCCATCCAGCCTGGCTTTGAATGTTTCCAGGGATGGGGCATCTACCACTTCTCTGGGTATCCTGTTCCAGTGTCTCACTACTGTCATTATAAAACCTATTAACTGTGAAGTGAGCCCACCAGATTGTCAGCAGGGTACAACATCCTCTAGCAGCTGCGAGGACTTACTGCTTGCTATTTTATAGTATGTTCTGCTTTTTGCTTGCCTGAGTTTGTAACCACTAAGAAAAATTTCCAATTTGCTGTCTTTGGCTATTTGTCAGTGTAAGTCTGTTGCTCTGTTCAGTTTCTAGAGGCTTCCAGGAAAAGCAGAGTTATCTGTCAGGAAGTATTACAATGTAGTATCATTACTTCTTGGTGAAAGGTTTAGTTTGTTATTTCCCAGGATAACAGGGATACGCTTAGATCTTGTCTGTGCGAAAACAAGTCGGTGACCATGAGAAAGCACACACACACCGAGTGCAGAAATGACAATATGTGCTAAAACACTCATGTAAGGAGATTCAAACTGACCCTAGTAGGCAGCAGTATCTAGAATATGCACTTAGAGTATCTCATTCAGTGAAGGACAGCACACAGAGCAGAGAGTTCAGCATGTGTCCTGGAGTCAGAGCAGGTCTGTATTTTTAGACTCTAAATCAGAGTCTGCCTGTACAATGGTGCCATTTCAGTATCTCTTTAAGAGCCTGATTTCTCATTGGGGACATTTTTCAAAATGCCCATGGTAGGGATAAATCACCTACCTACATCTAAAGTCAGGAAAAATTCCTCTGAGAGTCACAGTGACTCAGGAACAGCCAAGCTCTGCCAAACTGGAACAAGTTCAAAGGGAGCACTGCCTATGATCAATTCATTACATAAACCTCAGATAAGGGAGTGGCAAGAAACTTTCCTGCCACCAACCATGAAAACAGTTAAGGGGAAACAAGCCATCCACCACAGGGGTTTTTGACAATTTACTCAATCTCGGTAGTCTAAGGGCCCCAGTGAGTCTGGTAGTAAACGGAGAACAAATCAAAACCAGAGTGAGCTGCTGTTCCGAGCTATAATGCCATTTTTTCTAGTATCTCCAGGCACAGACAGCAGCTGCAGTTAAGCAGATAGCCTTAGGAAATAGCTTCTTAATACAAGAAAGCAGGAGAAAAGTCATTTTATTTCCTCACATTCTTTTTGCAGGCTCTGTTGCTCAAGTTACAAAATTCATATTAAATGTAACAATAAAAAACAACCCTGTGTAGCAAGGGCCTAAAGAAGTTAAAACAACCCCAAAACTGGATCTTCAAGGAAGTCCTACACAGTCTTCCATGAACCGATGAGTTTCTTTGGGCACCAAACTACTGGGCACACATGGAGAATCCTACTGCCTCAGGGTTGGTGAAGCTTCGGAGCACAGATCTCAGCAGAAACTAAGCGCAAAGCAAAATTTGAAGCTGTGCCTCATACTAAATGTTATAATTCAGTACTTGGTCATGTGTACATGGTGATGTAAATGACCAGGACCCTCACACAGTTACTCTGCATGCTGTGCAAGAAAATAGCTAAAATCCATGGGGGAGAAGAAAAGAGCTTATGGTTGTGGTTTAAGCACAACTCTCGTAACACTTCAGCGTGTCCTGGAGAATGCCTGGTTGGAGTAATTAGCAGGAAGCATTTATTGGTTCAAATAAGTTCACATTTGGCAAGCTTCTAGATACCACATACCAAAAGGCTCCGAAAAATTTTTGAACTGCCACAAACATGAGGAAAAAGTAAGGTAACACCTTTCCTGGTCAATGTGTGAAGGGACTATAAAGAGAAAAAAGACTCATAAAAATGCTTAAGGAGATGTCTTCATAAAACACTTACTTATGCCTCAGCTCTTGAAATACTACAGACCAAAACTTCCTGAGGATTTAGTGGGAACTTCTGGGATTCATCCAGAATTAAGGTGTGGAAAGCTAATGAAAGGCAATTTGACAACATCCCCAAAATCTTAAACTTTCCAGAGAGAAACTTTAGCCTCTTTTAGGAATTCATAAAAGAGGTTGGACAGGAGCCATTTCTCCCTCCAAGATTGTAATTTTTCATGGCAAGAACAATTAAGTACATTTTGCTCCATTTTCTCTAGAGACTGGGTTGTTGCAGAAAGCAACACACCCAGCTCTGGGCAGGAGACTCTCCAGGACAAAGGCTGTGCCCAGCAGCTTCCCAAGAGGCCAAGGCGGCACCACATGAAATCCAGGGCTGTCCTGTTTAGCAGATCAGTAAAAGGAGAATGAGGACTTTTATAACTTTTTGAGTAAAACTTAAATCTTACAGGTATCTCTTCTCTGATAGGAAAGTACCTTTTATTACTTGATTTCAACTCCTTTTCTCACATGCCTCACGAGATGCATGTTTTGCTGAACTCCATAAGAATCCCACCCTAAGGCAGACCCACTTGCACTGGGAACATCCAGTTCCATTCAGTGTCTGGCACTGGGAAAAAGATACTGACCTCATCCAGAGGGAAGAGAATGTTTGTGTGCAAACAGAACCTGAATAGGATCTTGCTAAAGAGGTTGGGTGAGAAATCTGAATAACCAGCAAAATCATTCCTTGTGGACTAAATGTATTCTGTGTGTGAGGAATGACCCAACAATTTCCCGTACTACCATGGTACTTTTTCGTCATCCATGTTAACATGTCTTTGCAATTCCTTATCATCATTACATCGAGGTCAGAAGTGGCTCTTTAATTGCAAAACATATCAAGTCTTTCTCATAAACCTCAGCTAGGTACAAAATACCTTAAAAACCAAAACCATGGTACCTCTCTGCAGTGTAAGTTAGAGTAGAAGATTGTAAGAGTCTCACATGCCCTAGAAATAATTAATCTGGCAATGTCTTTATTCTGTCTTTGCGATTCCTTAACAGCCAGGTTCAGGCCAGGACAACAGACAGGGCTTAGCCTGACGTAGAAGAATTCTCCATTTAAATGCTCTAAGTCAGATCAACGACAACCTAAAGACCCAAGCAAACAAAAAACCTCCAAACATACTAAAAACCAACCAACGAACCAAACAAAACCCTCAAGCCCCACAATTTTGTCACAACAGCCAGATTAGCTCCAACTAAAAATCCACCTACAGTGAGCATCTGGGAAAGTAAGATCGGAATGAAAGTTAAAAAGATAATTTCAGGTGCCTTAATAAGTTTTCAGCTAGATAATGTTTCATTTGTTTTTAATTGAAGTTTACAGTCTTTATAGCTGCATGACTTTTCTTAAAGTGAAGGAATAAGTAGAGAGAAGGAAATTTAGCAACACCATAATTAACTACTTAGGGCAAATCCTCCCATCAGATTCATGAGACAGATTTCAGATAAGCAGCTCAAATGAAGGATTATCTTGCTAGCAATGCGGAAATGTTGATCAGCTTGATATTTCCATTCTGCAGACAAGAGTTCATGCTGCTGCTCACTATTTTCTGCAAGGAGGTAAATCTCCACAAAGGTGGAAAGTCTGATCCAAAGGGGATTTTGTTTTTAAAACCCCTGCACAGGACCGTCTTGTACTTGTGTGTTTTTAGGCAGAAATGAAATCTTAATTTAAATGCTGCTCAGCTGCCCCCTTCGAGAAGGGTTACCAGGCAGATGGATGCCCTGATGGTATGATGGATGGGTTGGAGCACATTGCATATGTGCTAATACAGTGTCTTTACACAAACATTAGCTCTCACAAACTTGAGAGCATCACAGAATACACAAGCATTCTGAAAATATTAAGTTCAATTAAAAGTATAATCTCCTATGACTGATAACATTCTCAGCATATGTTTCATGGCATTAAAAGATAAATGGAACCCATCTAGCCAGGAGATTTAAATTTTGAGGGAAAATGTCCTGTCCATCACCAGGAATACTCTGAAAAAAACCTGTACAAAATTTAAACTGGAGGCTTGTCATAACAGTCTTGCATATGCCAGTCTTGTGTGGTGTCGGGGCAACCAACGCAACTGAAAAACTGAGATACTTGCCTTCTACCATGCACTCTTCAGTCCTTTTGCCTCATTCAAAAGCTGCAGAGGTGGGTAGAACAAATTCCTTTTTCTATTTCAGGATCTAAAAGCTGTTTGCTGGATGGGGCTCAAGGGTCTCTATCTCTTGATTCTCTGCATAGTAGAAAAACACATACACACATTTCAGTAAGTTATGCTTTGAACAAGAAAGAGAGGACCAGAAGCAAATGGGGGGAGAAAACAATCATAATACAAAGTATTTATTATTGCTGTATTCACAGAAGTAGTACCAATCTCTTAGGCTTTGTTACTTGAATATGGACTGCATATTTGATCACAGTACATATAAGACATTTTATATATCCAGTGGATATACCTCCATTCTGACTTGTGCAAACAGGTTACATATTTTGACCCCTGGCAAAATAAAACATTGTCCATTATGAGAAAAGGTTCTGGGGCCATGCCACATGATTTCCCTGTGTCTTAGGTGTCCACAAGATAAGTAGCCTTCTTTTATAATTGGTGTCAGAATTCTTCAGAGAGGCAGCTGTTCATTTAAAGTACATTAAAATGCATTTCTTTACATTTTCTAATAAGTAGAGTGAATCTGTTAAAACATTAAAAAAAAAAATCTGTCTGAAACTTGGAACCTAGCCCTCTCCCATCCTTATTCAGATAAAATCCCACCCCAAAACCCCCCAAACAAAAATAATTTTTTGCTGAATGCATGCCTAAACAGATAAGCCTCACAGTAAGATTTTCAACAAATACTCACAAGACTTAGGTATCAAATTCCCATCAACTGAAAAAAATCCCCCGTTCTTTCCAAGAGCATTGAGATAAGATCCTGTGCAGACATCACATCACACTCTGCTCATGTCTGTGTGTTTAGTTCTGAAGTACTCATATTGTTCCTGAAATTATTCATCCTTGGGTTCTCAGGCACGTTAGCTGAGTCCAAGAGTTACGCTCTCTTGGCAAGCACCATTTCTCCTTCAATTTTTCTCTACACAGGCAAATCTTTAAGATACCACGTCTGAACTCAAGAATATCAGCAGGGCACTGCCCTAGTAAGTAGGGAGGATGCCCATACTGTCAGGATAGAATCACTTCAAGCTCTAGAACTGAAACGCAGCTCTATCACCTCTATGCAGGCAGCTGCTCCCTGTCAAGGAGAAGCAGCTTCTTGTGCTCTCAGACAATAAGACAGCTACCTTTTTTCTTCCGGTGGGGAAACCCATACTGGGGAAAACAGTCAAGTAACAAAAAAATCCAGTAAAGTCTCTGTAACACGCTCACAGAAACAATGATCACTTGTATGCCTCTAGGCATATGACCACTTACTGAACACAGAAATCACATGTACAGGTAAACGGTTGATCAGCTCTCAGACGCCAGGGTGGGATCATTTGCATTATCACCCGAAACCTCGTTTTCAGTGATTAATTTAGATTCTCAGAATGGTTTGGGTTGGAAAGGGCCTAAATCATCTATAGTCTAACCTGTCTGCCACGGGCAGGGACACTTTTCATTAGACCAGGTTACTCAAGTCCCATACAGCCTGGCTTTGCACACTTTCAGGAATGGGCTATCCACAGTTTCCCTGAACAACCTGTTCCTGTGCCTTATCATCCTCAGAGTAAAGAATTTCTTCCTAATATCAAATCTAAACCTATCCTCTTTCAGTTTGAAGCCATTCCCCCTTGTCCTATCACTACATGCTCTTGTGAAAAGTCCCTCTCAATCTCTCTTGTAACCTAAATGCTGTAACCCAAAAAAGCAATAGCAGAGAAGGATTTTTAACAAGCATCCAATAACAGAATGAAGCCCAACATGTCACTTTTAGGCAAGAGGTATTTTTTTTTAAAAAATGTTTTGCTCACAGAAATAATTTTTATAACAGCTATAAAATACTGTTTTCATTTTCCTTTGCTTGCTGTTACTCTTTCAGGCAGCCTGCAAGGCTCAGCTTTGCATATATTCCCATTTTACTCCTGTTCCTCCTATGAACAGAAAAAGTCTTTAGAAAGTGATGTGTAAGTTAAAATTTATGGTGGACATTAAGAACAGTTTTAAACACTGCAGTCTGGTCTGTAGCACATTTAAAATCCAATAGACTGTATAATATCCTTGCAAAAAGTCTTTCCACAGTTACTGCATAAGAGAGAGAAGGAGGAAACAGAGAGGAGCAATGCCCTCGGTGACTTTGCCCTGTAACCATACTTATGGCTTGACAGTGACTGCAGAGCTGACACTTGATTGCCTAGGCCTTTGCATTAAACCTAGCTCATGTTGTTGTGAAATAAGTTGTGCTTCCTACAGGAAAAATAATGTATCTGTAAAGCACAAGTGCTCTGAAAGTGAGTCTTGTTTATTTTGTTTGGGGTAGGGTAGTTGCTGGTTATCTTGGTTATTCAGTAGCAGATGGAACTCTTAAAGACCTGAATGCTTCTTTGGCGCTAATTAATACTCTCAGCTGGGATTGTTACCTTCAGGCATTTAACTTGTGTATCTAAGTTCATCTGCTCTTACTTTAGACATTGCCTCCAGGAGAACTGAGTTCAGAGCACTCCATTTTCTTGATTTGTAGAGAAATATGAATCCCTCTTCCCTTCTCCCTTAAGTATAAAGGGAGATATTATTCTGGTAGCTGAGAAAGTATATGTCAGACAGGGTGGAAACCTGCATCAAGACCTCTTTGTAGCTGACAAATAAAATTTAATCCACATAGTACTGATGTAGAATGTGAAGAGCAGAGAAAAGTTCTTGGCCAGCCACTTGCCAAAAATGCAGCAGTTTCTAATGTCCTTGGAATTTCAGTCATATCAAATGGGAAGGGAGACAATCCAAATAGTGCAAGGTAAATGAAGGGAAAAAAATTTTTTTAGACCATTAGAAAGAGAAGCGAGTTCCTTCAAGTCTACAACCTGAATGTTGCAGTCTTTTACCTCAACTTCTCATCTTTCAATTCATTCCCTTCCTTGCCGTTAGTTTGTGGGTTTTCTTGACAAAAGACAGTCTTCATCAGCTTGCCTGATTTGCAAATAAATCACACTTATGAGAATCATGTTTTAAAAGACTTGAAAAGAACTGAATTATTAACCAAATCTGCTGTTTAGCAAACATCAATGTTCCCTAATGAATTCAACAAGGGCTGATTCAAGGATGACTACCAGAAGTTCTGCTATAAAAACAGGGAACACTAAAATATAAATTTGTACCTCTCCACATAGTTAATAGGTTTTGGTTGAGTATTAGGATCCACAAAACATCAGACCTATCCCATTGGGTACCTATTCAAACAATACAAAAGAAGAGATGTCTGTACAGCAATTGCTGAACATACTCAAGCACGAAAAAAAAATAAAAACAAATGAGATTTTTCTAATGCAAATTCATACAGGGAGAGCTTCTAGACACCCTGTCCCAGAATCACAGAATTATTTAGGTTGAAAAAGACCTCTGTGATCAAGCCCAGCCTCTGACTGATCACCACCTTGTCAACTAGACTATGGCACTAAGTTCCACATCCAATTGTTTCTTGAACACCTCTGGGGATGTTGACTCCACCACCTTCCTGGACAGTGCATTCCAATGTTTAACAACCACTTAGTCAAGAAATTCCTCCTGATTTCCAGCCTGAACCTCCCCTGGTGCTACTCGAGGTCATTCTTTCTTGTCCCGTCACTGTTTGCCTGGGAGAAGAGACCAACCCCTGCTTTGCTACAGCCTCCTTTCAGGCAGTTATAGAGAGCAATAAGGTCTCCTCTGAGCCTCCTTTTCTTCAGGCCAAACAACGCCAGCTCCCTCAGCTGTTCCTCATAGGACTTATCCTCTGGACTCTTCACCAGCTCCGTTGCCCTTCTCTGGACACACTCCAGCACCTCAGTGTCTTTCTTGCAGTGAGGGGCCCAAAACTGAACAGAGGATTTGAGGTGTGGCCTCATCCGTGCCGAGAACAGGAGGACGATCACTTCCCTGGCCACACCATTGGCAATAGAGGCCAGGATGCCATTGGCCTTCTTGGCCACCTGGGCACTGCTGGCTCATGTTCAGCTGCTGTCAGCCAGCAGCCCCAGGTCCTTTGCTGGGCAGCTTTCCAGCCACTCTGCCCCCAGCCTGTAGCACTGCATGGAGTCTTTGTGGCTGAAGTGCAGGACATGGCACTTGGACTTTGCTGATATTCACTAACAACATCCCAGATGCTCATTTCAGGAAATGGGTCCAACCCCCAAAACTCTCTGCTACTCTCCAGACAATCTTTAAAAAGTTTATGTATTAAATACATACATAGGTGTTATTGTTATTCACACAATGGAAGTAGATTAATTTCCAGCCTGCTGTTCAAATTTTACTGTTGTGTATGAGATGAGATGGATGCTTCTAACTGCATGGCTTTCTGGTAAACTGTGACACTTCAGATCAAAATCTAAAGGGTATTTAAAAACTGGTCATATTTGAGCAGAATTGTCACTCAAGTCCTGCTCAGAATCAAAATAGACTTAATTTCAATGCACAAAACTTCAGATTGTTTGGACATTGGCAAGAGCATAACACATAATTCTTTGGTCCTCAATGTAGTGTTAGAGATTAAATACTTCTGTCTTAATCATATTCATGTATCAAGGGTGTTCATGTTCTATATTAGTTAGAAACTTAATCCTTTTCAACTCTGGAGGAAAAACTTCAGAGAGGGACATATTCCTCCATGCAATTAACCAGCTCTTTGCTTAAGGCAGCGGAGTAACTCTAATCTACCCAAATCAAGCATACTTGTGTGGGAGCCAGTGAGCATGCACCCCAGTTCTGTTTCCCTGATTGGTCCCTGCCTCTGTCCTGACTCTGGTCCAGAATGCTCCTCCCTCCCCTTTCTCCCATTGGCCCTGTCCCTTTGTCCCTGCCTCAGTTTCCCTATTGGTTCCCTTACCCCAGCCCTGCCTATGTACCACCCCTGTGCCCCCAGACTATTGGTCCCTGATGTTCTCCCCGCCCCCATATAAAATCTAGGCACTTGCTTGTTCACGCATCTTTGCCCCTGGCTGCCTTTCCCTGGAGGGGTTGAAATGAACCGCTCGGTGGAATTCCAAGCAAAGACCCTTCCTGTCTCTTTGCTGTCAGTTTGTCGAAGAAGCCAGCCAGAGCATGAATACCCCCGGCCCTTTGGCTAACGACATACTTGTTCACTCCCAAATAACTAGATTTGGGGTTGTTTTTTGCATTCTTTCTGGCACTGGCTTTGTCAGCCTTTCATGGCAAGTTTTGTTTGTGTAGTTCATTTTGCAGTCAAGATTCTATTTCAATTTCACGTGTCAAAACCAGCACAAAATTTTTTTCCCAGTCAACATTTTCCAGCAGCAGCTAATTTCCTAACAGCTCAAGAATAAATGTTGTGGATAATGTCACTCTTCACTGCATAGCTGTTAACAGATTCCATAGGTAATGTAATTTGTGTAATAGATGAAGTCAGCATGGTGCATCTTGCATTAGTTATTTTCCACTAAACATTCTAAACATTGTCTGAACAAAAACATTTGAACTCAATTGGCAATCCTTCCATTGTTCTCTTAACATTCTTAAAGCACACTATGGTGCCTATTGATATTTTCATGCCACTTACTGAAAGTTTTGACAAATGTCCCCTAAATGTTAGGGATACTTACATGGTATATTATTTGTGTAAACTTTATATATCATTACTGTTAAGCAAGAAGGATTTTAAAGGCGCCGTAGGAAGTTTCTCCTCATTCGTATCCCTTTTGTTGATACCTCAGGCTTCAAATATATCTTTTAGTTGCTGAACTAGTCCAGTATTTGTTTGCATGTGTGGTTGTGTGGCCACTTTGTTCTGTTTTCAAAACAAAGACCCTGTTTCCATCAGCTGTAGTTTTCTTAAGTAGGAGCTCAGTAATTAAGGATGTTAGTGGGCTAGATGCCAATCTGTCTTTACCACATTTGATATGAAAAAGATGGGGTTACACATTCAAAGTATCACCCTACTCAATGAATAACCACAGTGTCCTCAAGAACCTCACTGAGCAGGCTTCTATTCAGAAAAAATGCAATTTATGTGTTGAATGAACAGAAAATAAGTCCTAGCCAAAAACCTACAAACCCAGGTTTCCTGATTATCTTCAGAGTCAGAATAAAAGCTTGATATGGATTGCTGTAAATGCAAAAGGTTTTGATTTAAATACGTCTATGGTAAGCTAAGTTATTTCAAATTCTGGCATAGGATGTAATGAAGCTCTTGATCAGCTACAGTGTAGACTGTCACATTCCAGTGCATTCAGGTTCATCTTTTAAATAGTCACGTACATCACTGTCTCTGTTACATTTGCTTACTGCAGTCTGTAGGAGCTTTCGTACTTCCTTTGGTTCCATACCAAAGAATGAAGCTGAAGGAATCCACTACACTGAAGAAGTTACGCTGCCTGTTTACTAATTACAACATGAACACACTGTCTTTCTCATAGCCAGAGAACGACCCACAAGCAAGAGGCAGGAAAGAATTGTTGTGCCAACTTCCATAGCAAATCAATTCAACAGCAGTGAAGGCTTCATTTTCTAACAATGTCGTTATTAAAACAGTTACACTAATTCATTTCTCATTACTGTTGGTGCAGGACACTGGCATGAGACATTTGTACAGGTAACCTCAGATTTTATGTTTTATTAAACTTCACAAAAGCAGAGATGTATGATGATTTCTACTTGGTTTCACTGAACAGCAATAAACTAGATTCCAGAAGCCAGGGCTTTTAACACTGATTTTGTGCTTTTCAGCCTCTCTGTGATAACAATGCAAATTAAAGAATGCATAGCAGGACAAAGCATCCTCTTACATGACAAGATTTCAGTTTCCAATATAGGAACAGAACTTGCAAGTCAAAGCTATTCAGAACAGGCTGCAGTAGTTTGAGACTTTGAAGAGAAAAGGTCTGATACCACCATGGGTGAAAGTGAGATCACTTCTTCATCAATTTAGGATTCAATGTGAATTCTCTGCAGGACATTAGGAAATCTGAGAAAGCAAATGCCAGAAATTCAGCAACGCTGAGTCAGTGCAGTGTTTTCACACAGTTCAGAGAAGACTGTATTCAAAGCTCAAGATCTACTAAAATTAGCCTGAAATTAATCGAACGGTGAAACTAAGAGGCCTTTTTTCCTCAGAAGAAACACTCCTGCTGCTTGATTCACCTGAAATAACTCCCAGTTTTGGGGCTGCTGAACCAACTATATGTGGTACATGGAGTACACTGATAAAAAGGATGCACCTTAGTCAATAATTGTTTGAGACCACATAAGAAGCAAAACCAAACACCAGCACTTGCAAAGCAGTCTCTAAAGTTATCCCTCCCCCTCCAGCACAGCATACTTAACAGTGTCTTTAGACAATCTGGTATGATAATCATAAGTAAAAATGACATTTGATGAGAACTATTTTTACAGAATAAGTGGAGAGACTGAGTGGAAAAAACATTAATTTGTCTTTTAAAGGGAAATGATTGAATTGTTTGTGTGAAACAGAAAAAACAGGCTTGTAAGAAATTCCAGATTATACTCATCCAAGGTCAGCTCTTCAACAGTGTAAGATTTAGTTTAGACATCATATTGCCATAAAATTTCTCTGTTTATTTCCCACACTAGTTGTCACTGTTAGATCATTTCTTTGTGGTTCTGTAACATGTTTTGATTTACCTGGGTTTTATTCCCAGGGATGGTTCATGTCAACTCATGACATCAAGTAATCAGGTGTATGAAATACATAGCATATGTGCAAATATTTTGTAATCATCCAAGCAAGTGATGAAGATGAGGGTTTGCTTTGCTATTGCTGATATAGAAATCACTGCTTCACAGACAGGCTTAGTGGCAGGCTGGAAGTGTGGGACCAAGTAGACAGGGTTGTTCATTATCAGCTACGCAGGCCATGGTTGTGTGCAAGTATTTTCCCTGACCTTGCGGTAAGTAAATCATTACCTGGATGCATGTCCTCCTCTGCTGCTTCCATTCGACAGTGAAATTGATTAATGAGAGAGTATTAATTGAGGACTACAGCACATGGGGCTTTATTTCTTTTTCTAGGGGGAGGAGGAATATGCAGGTGAGTATCAAAAGGACAGATGGAAAAGAGACACTTCCTTACTGCCCTCAGTAGCTGCTGCACCATATTGTCATATGTAACAAAATCATGATTTACCTGATTTAAGACATTCATTTTTGCATCCACAGAATAAAAAGAGCTTGCTGCTGTTAAAAGCTGAAACATCTTTCTTTTCTTTTAATTCACTTTGAGTCAGTCCCCGAGCGGCATGTTGGGACAAAGAAGGGGAAAATTAAGGTAGCACGCAGCCATGTAGGTACCTCACAGGCTACCAGCCAGCTCACAAACCTCCTTTTGTCTGCATGGGCTGTCTGAAGATGACAAATTCTGCTGTCCCAAAAGATTGCTACAGCAATGCCACTTACAGGCCAGGGTCAGATTCTGGCTCAGAACCAAATCAGACTGAGGCTGTGTTGGACTTTGCATTCCTGTGCCAGGCCTTCAACTGCACAGCAAATTTACCAAGGTTAACAAAGTATTATGGACCTTCCCCAGCTGAAGATGTGGGGTTTTATTATGTGGAATGTGTGCATAATATTAGATTGTGAGCAAGATGCCTCAGCCATTAGAAAGCTGTCTGGTGCATTGAGTGCCTAAGGGCATGCAGATGACTCACTGAAATTCTGTTAAAACACAAGACATCTGCTTAAATATGTTTCCTGCCAGTCCTTTTGCATGGCTGGAAATAATGGGCTAGAGATTCTCTGCTACTCCACCAGTCCTGGCACCAAATCAGTGGAAAACTGCTGTAAGCCAGAATCTGGGATTCCCCTTTGAGTGATGTGAGCTGCCACTCAGCTCTGGGCAGTAAAATGACCCCTCTCTCTCACAATCCTGAGTGAGCAGAACAGGGAGCATCTCTGTGCTACTGTGCAGCCCCCGTGGTACATTCCCCCAGTGCTCCAGCCATGCTGAGGCCCACACTGACTCCCCAGGGGCTATAAACTACAGCAAAGCCTTTGCTATTGCCTCCCTCTGCCTCCCAGAAGCTCAGAACTCATCATATGCCTCATACCTACTATTTTGACAGCAGTCTCGTGCACAGAAATAGCAGCAATTATTCCAGTGATACTGTGATGTCACACAAAAAATTAAGGAGATAATTTCCTATTAAAATCAACAAATTTTCTTCAATGAGGAGACTGTAAGCTAGAATAAGAAACACTTTCAAAAACCCCAAAACCAGTTTGCCAAAGCTTTTGGATAAGATTTTGTTCTGAAGATGCAGTTCTCATGACACAACCTGACTTCAAAGGAAATTTTAGCATATAAGATACATAGATCTGCACAAACGTGATGAATAACAAAGCAGTCACTTGCAGGCTTGCCTGCGACAGCTCTACCTTAAAACCACATATCATCATACATTTTTCCCTGGTGCTGAAGGGTCAGACCTAATTGCATTGCTTTGAGAAGACAGCATTTCATCTACAAATGAAAGCTCACAACTATTTCATGTTAAAAATAAACTTTAAAGTGAAGCAGCAGATGCTGCCATGGAACATTCCTCAGAGCTTTCATGCACTGGTCACATCTGTTCAGCTGGAAGAGTGGCTGTTTCAAACTGACTGATGCTTTTTAAGTGGTGACAAAAAAGAGAACAAAAAGACAAAATGCTGTAGAAGGCTCTGGGAAAAAAAAAAGCTAACTCACAGTTCTGTATTGGAATAATAGCACTCAGATAAAGTTTTGGATGGAAACTTGCGTCACAAACAGAAACAGTTTAAAACTGCCAGAAATGCAAGCAATTATTTCCTGGTAAAGCAGCAGGAAGGGAAATACTATTCACCCACATAGAAACTCAGTTTTAGAGGCAAAGATCCATCTCATCTTATGGTAACGTAATTCTTCGTACAACCTTTGAAAATGTTATAATTTTGCAGAAAAGTTACCCTAACAGAAGCTGTAAGTAGACGTTGATATCTAGTGAAACTCTAGAGAATGATAAATCCTGTTTTATCTAAGTGTTTTCTTTAGTTGTTCTATTCCTAATTTATACAAACTTGTCAATGGGACCTCTGTTCCTAGTTTTTAATCTTCAACTCACTAGCTTGTTATCTTCATAAACACAGGTAGTCTTCAAAATGTTAGCATGAATATAGCACTTCTCTCTGGTAAATCTTTAAATATGCTTTACAAGTCACCTCAATTAACACTTTACCCAGGTTTTAGAGCATCCTTATGGAATAATACAGGTATTGAGAATTCTGCCCACTTTACAGAAGTGGAGAGTGACCCAGCAAAAACAGGTTAATCACTGCAGGCCACAAGAAATAGCAGCAAAAATAGGATCAAGCAACATGAATTCTTAGCTGTTAGGAGAGGCGATTAGTACATTTCCCAAACACAAGTGGCAGAAGAAAGGAAAAAATTGCGATTTAAGGAGTGTGGTACTGGGAGTAAATATCTTGTTTCCTGAAATTGAAATAGAACTGTGGAAGGAGTGTGGACTTTAAGCAATAGAAAGACAGAAAGAAAAAAACCCAAACATGTTGCTGTTCTACCCTTTTTATAATCAATCCTGCAACTCCAGTTACGCTTCTCTTATGTATTGGCCAGAGATGGCTTGCACCCAACCAGTTCTGACTGCCTACAACATCCATCCTTAACTACCTCTGAAAAACAGTCTCTGGTTAGAATTTTCTGAGCCAGCAGCTTTCAATGAAGGTGAATGATCTTAAATTAGGGTTTAATTGAGTCTGACGTCTAAACCACTGAGAGGTTTGTAAGCTTTCAAGTATTGATTCTTGTGCCTGGAAGCATCCGATTGAGTGTTCTGTGGTCTTCCCTCAGCATCAGCATCTGAAAACAATAACTTACTTTTTTGTGCTGCTTTAATTGTTACAGTTACCAATGCTGCCAGCAAAGAACTCAGGTTCTCAAGCCAGTAGAAAAATAAAATTTCAGAAAGGTTTTTTAGGGGTGCAGTGGTTTTGGTTTGGGATTTTGTTTTAGGTTTTGGGGTTTTGTGTGTGTGGAGGTGGGGGGGAGGGTGCCCCCCCAATATGCACATATTAAATATTTAACTATTTTTTCCTTCAAGTATGAAGAAAACATCAGCTACTGAAAGTGATGGTTTTTACAAAGCCCATTATTGTATGGACTCCTGTTAGCTACTCTGCAAGCAAGGAGAAAACTACTTAAAAGCATCAAATGTCTTCTGCCTCCACCAAACAAAAAAGTTGCATACCCTCAAACAATTTACCATTGCTATTTAACCCTTTAAAATAAAAGCTCTTCGCCTCAGCTGCAAATAAGAAATGCCAAAGAGAAACTAATACAGCTCTGGGTCTTCAGAAAGTTTTTTGGTTGTATTTGTAACCAGTCACGAGTGACAAGAAAAAACATTCTTGTCTCTTCAACACACTCTTACATAATTTGGCACAAGGCATAAGTAAATCAGCTGGTAAGCAGTGCCTGAACAAGACACTGAAACAGTAGCTTCAGTCTTTATATAGTATCTTCCAGCCTTCTCTTTATAATTTAAAACCTAGTCACAACAAGAGATAAATTTTTAATGGCACTATACAATTTGGGTAGGGTAGAGAAGGAGTTTATTTCATCAAAAGACTGTCATGTTTGGAAGTTGAAGCAGCTTTTTATACTGGGTTTTTATTGCCATTATTCTGTTATTCATTGGCAGGATTTATTAAAGTAGTGTTCCATTAACCCAATCGCATATTTTGAGCAAAATCTCACTGTAGTAGTTGCTCATACTTCTGCTCCAACTTTCTCTCCAGGGTTGGATTTATTATAAAAGTTTAAGTAAAAATAAATACACAGGTCAAATGCATGTTTCTGAGCTCTTTATCTCAAGGCGAATGATGAATCAGGAATTAAGAGATAGTAGTCATGTTTCCGAACACAGCTTTGGAGTATTTCAACAGTGCTTCTTTTCCCTTATTTTACCAACTTCTTCATTCTTTTTTCCACCAGTAATTGCTAAGAAATTTTGGTCGATAATATTCGCACTTCCATGCACATTATGATTTATTTTTGTCATAAGATGAGACAATTTGATCTCTTCCAGTCCTGTCACAATTTTGACCCTAAACCTTTCTGATAGTTTTGCTAGAATAGGATCACCTCATTGATAATGGGTTCTGCCTAGAAGGTGGATGTTTATTGGAAAATTTGATCAGACTACATGCACAGAGCCTATCCACTGGATTACTGCAGCATTTGTTTTCAACAGATGCTTTCAAACACTGGCTGGAGCTCTAAGTACTAGAAGACTATTTCATCTCAAGGTAGGGGTGAATTCACATGCTATGCTGGCATCTGGTCCAGTCAGAAGGCTTTTTTGGTTTTGGAGTTTTTTTGGCTTGGTTTTTTTTTTCCTCTCTCTATTGAAGTAATAAGCAGAAGTCTTTGAAAAGTTTGCAGAGAAATAAATGTACATATTCCTATTTTCCCAGTATAACAGCTCTTTTGGCAGATGTTTTCATTTCTTCTAGATCCATCAGTAGAGATTACAAAGAGACAGCATAATTTGGGCTAGAAATAACCTTTCTCCTTGTGATCTATTAAATGCTCTTTGTAAACCCAGCCCCTGAGTAAGAACATTTCCTCCTTTTGTCAAGAAGTGGTCTCTACCTGAGAGGTGGCAGAAGTTTTAAAGCAATTTGTTACTGTACTCTGTGTTTACTCAGAGTTAGAACACCTAACAGAAGTTGTATCAAGACTGCTAAGGCACAGCTCATTCTTTCCATCTCATTTTTATCACCAGATTTAAATACTAATCAACTAATAGGAAACAGCTAAGTTCAGATAAGAGTAGACTGCTTTTGAGATGGAAATTTCATTTGGAGATATACTTTTTTCCAGTCAGCACCATTGTGCTAATATACAATACAAGTTGTTTTCACTGAGTCAATATCAGGAACCTAGTTAGTGAACACAGAGGTGGAACAATTGTGAAAACCTTCCATTCAGTTTAAAAAGTATTCTCTCCAGTCATTTTTTTCCCCCAAGGCATACTGCTTCAGTGCTAGTTGGGTAGATGCTAAAATATGGTGCTTAGTGAAGAGAACTCCTGCACCCTTTTAGGAACAAACTGGGAGCTACTGTAAAGCTAAGGGTGGAGGTGGATCACAATTTGTCACTGAGATCTCAGCCTTCAAGGCTCTGGATGTTTCTCAAAGGTGTTTTTATCATGATGTTCACAACTGCTTTTTTACTTTGTTTATTCAGTGGACAATGAATCACTGTCTAGGTTGAAGAGTAATCAACAGTTCCAGGGGATTTCTTGTTGAAAGACAAGACATCTCTACATTTAACCTGCTCAACTGGTTTAAAGAAATTGTGTTTGGCTCTTGTAGATCCCACAAAGAGTCTTTGTTTCCCACTGATTCCCCCCAATCCTCCCCCACCCCCATCCCCATTTTAGTTCTTACAGTTAGCAATTACTTCTTTTGCTGCATGTAAATCATTCAATTACTAGGATTTGTAAATTGATACAATTTCACAAAGCTCAACAGTTTTTACACCACTGCCTCCCCCATCTCACTGACCAAGGTGATAGAGATTCTGACGAAAAATCCCAGCCTCTTCTTTCCGAGAACAAAAAAAGCCATCACTGTGCTTTCCCCCCCTCCCCCCCAATATATTCTAGAGACAAGGTTCAATTAATCTACACTTTTTTTAAATGGAAAGAACTCAGAAAAAATTGCTTTTTAACATGGGGAGACCTGTAGTTTTAACTGTTATTTTTTTTAAAGGCCTTATGACTAGATTAGGCAAAATCAAATCTAAACCGAAAAGCCAACCAAATTGTTTTCATCAAGGGAAAGCTTAGTTAGATTCTTTCTGGGGCCAGGATCCTCAACTACAGATTTACAGAAAAAGGAAAAAATTATGAAAACCTGTAAGATACTGGAAATTCAAGAATTCTTTTAAGATTTGAGGCTATTTTCTGGCAGTTTTTGTTCAAAATAATTCAACCAAATGACATGCAGATATAAAATAAGACTAACTTCTGAAATCTTTGAAAAGAATACATCCTTTCAGCAAGTGCAGTGATTTGGAATCCAAACAATTAAAAAAAAGAAAAAGTAAGAGGTCTAAAGCAATGTTTAAGGCAGAAAATTAGCTGAAATCTGGACCACCTTTAATTATGTATTCATTTTTTTGCCAAGGCTGCTCCCATGCTGGGTGTTTGAATAGAATACACTGTTCATTTGAACTCATTTTACTAATTTTCCACTTGAAAATGAAAGCATAATTGAATATTTCTCCAATTAGACATTTTTGTCAGTAGTTTCAGTGGTTGCTACTGGAACTGTAAATGATTCTGAAGTGTAGGTGGGCAGTCTGAAAAACTACTCTTTTTAGGTGCATTACTAATGGAGAAGGAGTTTAATCTCATTGTGAAGAAACACGCACTGCCCTGTAGATTTTGGAATGGAGACTGATCAGGGGAATCATCCAAACCCCAGCTCCCTGTGTAAGCTATGCAAAAGTGTTGCTCTCTCATGGCTTTTGTTGCACTGATGTCTTGGAATTGTAATTAAAACTCTATCAAACTGCTACTAACATCTGCGAACAGGTATTTAGCTTATGCAGAGGTAGCTTTTCTCACATGGTGAAAATGGCATTGATATTTCAAGATATCCACTGATTAAACTGTGGATTTCATAACTGTATGGATAATTTAAGAACACTATCTTCTTGTCAATTTCTTCTTTGCAGATTTTTTACATGCTAAATATTTTTTAAACTAAAATCATGTATAATAATTGTCCAGCCATTATTTCAGGAACCATACTTAAAATACCAAGTATTTTGAAAATGCACAGAAGCACAAGTTGATCAACCAACCTTTTTTTTTTTTTCTACTGTATAAATTCTGCATTTCTGAGCTCAAGTCTTGCTTTCTGTGAACTCTTTCCAATCACTGATTTAAAATTAAAACTCCCCAAGTAATACTGCACTTGAGTGCTTGCTGGGAGGAAAGACAAACAGAACTCAAGTACAAAGCCTACAAGTATTCATAAAAGTATTTGTGGAAAGATTTTTTTGTCAGGCTGTACATCCTACAATCAGTAACTGTTCAGGTCTCATCATAAGGCTTAAGGAAGATGTTCTTCTGCATCAACACAATGAAGTTCAGGTGTCCAAAGGCAGCACCTTCCTTCTGTCTGGATACTCAGAACTGTGTCTCTGCCTTCAAATGTTAAACTGCAGAAATTATGGGGCATCATCTCTGCTGGAAGGGAAGAAAGAAAGAAAAAATACCCCATACCCAAAAAAACCCACAGGAGAAAAACCCCAGAAGCCCCTACACCAGAGAACTTTTCTTGGCCCTAGGAGGGAAGTCTATTTGGGATAGGGAAAACAGGGTCAGTGGCAAGGGATGGAGGAGTCACCATTTCCCCTCGCTGTCTGCAGCTCAGTGGCTTGTTCAGGCCACTGAGCACTGGCAGCTGTGGAGAAACTTCTAAGTTGTGGGGTAGGGTCTCAAAAAATTGAAAAGTTCTAGGCTATGTAACTTTTTGCTTTGATAGAATCATTAAGGTTGCAAAAGACCTCCAAGGTCATTGAGTCCAACCTTTGACTAAACACCACCACTCCCACTAGACCATATTTCAGACTTCCATGTCTACTTGGTTTTTTGAACAGTTCCAGGGCTAGCAACTCCATCATCTCCCTGGGCAACCCATTCCAATGCCTGGCCACCCTCTCAGTGAAAAAATTCTTCCTGAAGAAGATTTAATTGGGACATTACTAATTTGGCTGATAGCATAAGCCTTGGAGAGCTGTCAAAGGTATTCTGCATTTTCAGTCTAGGAGGCAAGCTTGTTACTGTTACTGCCTCACCTATGTACATTATTATATTGCTTCTGAAGATTTTGTGCCAAGAAAAAAACAAACAAATTCAAGGCAAGAGATTATAATCCACAGAGAAGCATGATACGTCTCCATTTCCCCGACTCCATATGTATGACTCCTGGTTTATATAAAAGCACTCAATAGACCAGAAGTTTAAAAAAAAATTAAAAAATCAATATTTGTGAAATACAAATTCCCACTATATTGTATCACCTAAGTGTCCCTCCAGAAGTACTGACTGGTATCCACAGGAATGTGTTGTGATTTTCACATGTCCTGTGAAGAGAAGGCGTGACAATCCCTCACAGGTACAAAAGCAACACCAAAGATGGGTTATTTGGTGGCGTCTTGCATAAATGAGCCTATGTTAGCCTGACTAACTCACCATCTGCATAACTCTGAACGATAAGTAAAGAAGATATTTTGTTCAATTTGTGTGGTATTTTAATCTCATCATGTCTAACAGTTTCATGCATGTCTCAGTTTTGCTTTTTATTCTGATCTGGATCACTTCTTCCCTACTACTGTGCAAACAACCTACTCTCCAGGTTATTCCAAATCCTGTCCATGCATTACATCCATAGGTATTTCAAGAACATCTAGTGATTTGGTGAATTTCCATATTCTCTGAAACATTTGGATGCAGACAGTTTAACATTCCTCATAGTACAGTTTTCCTAAGACTGTCTCAATCCAGGATCAAAAACAAGATTCTTCAAATAGAAAGTTACCCTTTAAAATTTTGACAGCTTTTTCCATTTCATTTGTTAGCTTCTACTTCCTAGAAGTCACTTTCATAAAAGTTATCCATACTAGTACAACCTCAAAGTCAGGTATTTTTTGTTTTTCTTTTAAATGTGTAAATTGTAATGAAATAAGATATTACCTTGTTATTTCAGTGGGCACTTACCTTTAATCTCTAGACATAGTTGTTCTAAATAACAAGACTTGTTAAAATGAAGGTCTGTATTTATGATTCAATAATTGGTTATTTAAGTATTGTCAGAACAGAAATTGGTTAAATAGCGAGGAAAAAGTAAGGGACACCAGAGTAAAAGATTAAATTCCCTTTAGGCAGCAAACTGGGAGTTTGCCCAGACCATTAACTCTTGGTGTCATTGCTTCAAGGCTCTGGAGCTGTCAACGCAAACCTTTTTGACAGCTTGTACAGGTACATGCTGGTCTTTCCTAAATTTCGATGGTGATAGTATCTAATTTGTTGACAAGAACTGTCCATTCACTTTTTCAGTGTTGGCCCTGGCAGCTGAGTACCAGTCTGCCAACACTGCTGTTCAGCACTGCTGGCAGGCTACAGGAGCAGGCAGCAGCCCAAGGGGGACACCCTCTTTGCAGTGGGAGACTCTCAACTCCTGACTGAAAAAATGTGGAGTCCGTTCTTATCACAGCTCTGAAGTTCTAAAACACATATCAGGGTAGCTAGACCATAGGATACCCCAGAGCAGCAGTTTTTGTTGTTGTGTACTTGTTTTTAAAGAATGTTTGTCTAATACAGGTCATTTTCTGTCTTAAATGCATTTTTCCACAACTTGTTTCTGAATCTTTTCTCTGTTACCTTTTACACTTTGCAGCCAACATGAAGTGGTGTACGAGCTCACATAATCTTTTGTCTTTTCTGCTTATACCAGGTACCTGAAGACTAACTGGCAGCCAGCATGCTTTGGCAAAGATATTGAAAACAAATCTCTGGTCTCTTCTGAGGATGGAAGATGACTGAAGTCTTGCTTTCAAAGGAAATAAACTATCTAGCACAAATGCTTAGGGAGTAAAGGACTTGTTTAAACACCTGTGGAGCAAGGGTGACAGAGAACAGGCCCAAGACTTTCATGTGTTTTATTGTCTATACTTTTCCTGTATCTGTTGCCAAGAGAGAAACAATGAAGACCCTGCCATTCCCTTTCTCCTTCTTCCCAGAGGACTCTCTGACTGTATGTTTGAACATATCACCTGACCAGAACCTGTCCTTCAAGCCAAGATTGATTAAACACTGTAGGTTAATCAAATGACAGACATCAGCAAGGGCATAAAGCAGTATTTGTCCTAGCCACAATACCTTGCCCCAAGGCTTATAAAGATACAATAGCAACAAAATACAGCATAGAGCAACTTATGACTTATGTGGAAACTCATGACTGCTAATAAAGCCTGTTGACAAATATCTGCCCAATATATTATTTATCTATTGCCAGGCCAGCACTCTTGTAAGCTTACAGTGTTTTTCTGGGCTAAGGAGGAAAACTCTGCTTGATTTTCCATAGCATATTTAATTCATTAGATTAAAAACCCCCAGAAAATATTACGAAACAGTAATTCAAAACTGGGTCCATTTGATAGCCTGGGAGGCTATCTCCATAAAAGAGCTGTTTCATAGAAAAGGAGTAGCAAGAAAACAGAGATACTTTCAGGATGTTTTTCATGCTGTGTCTTCTGTACACTTCTGTGTATAGAAATGGTGAAATAACTTAATTCCTAACTAGCACAGGTATATACATACCTGAAACTGTGACACTGTGCTCACAGCATAGGATAAATATAAGAGATGCAGATCTAGTCAGCCAAGATGAAACACCAGCCAGCTGACAGGCCTCAAGCTACCTTGTTTGCTGTGCTGTATAGACAGCACAAGATTCTGATGGAAAGTGCACCCCAACAAGGCTAGCCTGAGAAGCTTAAAAAAAAAAAATCATAAGCCACTCTAAAAATCACACAAAGGCTATTTGGACTTTTCATAAGACTTAGTGTAGTTTTTGTTTTTATTTCCCTGACTTCAATAATCATGTCTTCCTACCTGCAGAGCCTTTTCAAACTATCATGCTTATCAAATATATTTCCTGCAAAAAGAGTTCATAAGAAAGAAAATGAAACTATATATTTTTAATAGGTTTGAACCAATGAGCTTTAGAGTTGGAGAGCAGCACAAGCAGTGCCTCTCAGTTTGTGTTGTGATCATCTTTACTATTATTTATACCAACTTAAAAAGGACATGGACCTGCTGAAGCTAGTGCAGAGGAGGGCCACGAAAATGGTCAGAGGGCTGGAGCACCTCTGACCTATGTAGATAGGCTGAGAAAGTTGGGACTGTCCAGCCTGGAAAAAAACAGGCTCCAGGGAGACCTTCCATCAGAGCACCTTCCAGTATTTAAAGGGAGTACAAGAAAGCTGGAAAGGGACTTCACAAAGGCATGTAGTTGTAGGACAAAGGGGAATGGCTTTAAATGGAGAGAGGGCAGATTTAGATTAGATGTTAGGAAGCAGTTCTTTAATGTGAATACTGTCAGGGTGGTGAGGCCCTGGAACAGGTTGCCCAGAGAAATTGAGGGTACCCCATCCCTGCAAATATTCAAGGTCAAGTTGGCCTTTGAGCAATCTATTCTAATGGGAGGTATCCCTGCCCATGACATGGGGGGTGTTAGGAGATGATCTGTAGCACCACTTCCAACTCAAACCATTGTATGATTCTGTTTTTAAGTGCTAACTGAAAGCCTTTGGCTTCCTGCTGCCCTGAATAATCATCTGTTATTTGGACACTCCAGAAAATGCACTGAATGCCTTCTGGTCTCAGGGTGCTTTGAACTCTCTTGCTCTCATTAAGAGAAAGTGAGACTATGAACTTTGCTAGAGATTCAGTTTTCAAAAACTCGTGAGGTTCAAGCACGTAAACATTTGGTTCAGGTACAGACTGACAATAGCATCTGGACTTGCTGAATAATGAATTTCCAGACAGATTCAATTCATCTAAACTTTTCACAGTTAGACTTTTGGGAGTGATATGACAGCTGAGGCCTATAAATATAATATACAAACATGTTTTTTAAAATATATGCACAACCTCACTTTTCCTTAGAAGGAGGCCAATCCCATCAAGAAACACCATTTCACAGTTTCTTTCCAATGTGGGCAGCTGCTTCAATGCAGGTAAGCTGCTCATAATATACAATTTCACAAGGCAAAGGAAAATGCTCAAATACAAAACCATTACCTCTTCCAAACTATCCTTTTAATTACAATTTTTCATTGAATTCCCGCTCTAGGCTTAATACAAAGGGGCTGCATAACTAGATAATGGAGTACTACTCATTTGCTAATAGTACTCTGAATCTCACCATTTACTTTGGCTCTGAAAATCAGAATTTGGATGAGAATGCATAGTCCTACATAACCTAATACACCATTTTCAGAAAATGCTGTATAAAAAGTTCGGAGCAGCTGTTGGTGGATGCAGTTGGTAAGTGAACTGTTTCTGTGATGTAAGAGACCTTTCCCTAAATGCATTTTGAACACTCTAGAAGAGCTTTTATTTTTATTTCATGACAGGAAGCCATACGGGCAGAAAATTAGAGTGCCTTCATTACAGGGTTACCACAAGGACCACTTCCAAAAACAATAGAACTGTTAGGGCTGGAATTGGCCTTAAACATCAAATACACTAAAATGTTTTCAAAGGATGGGGCAGATTTATTATTATGGTCCAAGGCTCTACAACAATACAAATAAAGATGAACTTAATACAAGAACAGTTACTAATAAATGCTATGATGCAAATTTTCACCTTCAAATTTCACTTGCTATTATCTAAAGTAAAGATTGGCCTTGAAGACACACACAGTACAGGCAGCTTATCCAAATTCAAATATTAGCTGAGTTCTAAATTTTAATCTTAGATTTCTAATTACCTGCAGATCATTTACCTAGACACACATACAGTGTCTTCTAGAAAGGCTGAGTGTGACACTGAAGCGCAAAGATAGCAGAAATCAAGTGATGGTGACCAGCTCCCATCATTATATCTTCCTTTCGGTGAATAGTAAAGCAGCAATTTCTAGCACATTTAAGCGGCACAGATGCCATTCCAGTCAAAAACCAGAAAAGAAAAGAAAAAAAAAAAAGGCAGCTTGATCTAATAAACAAGGTAATGCACAAAGAACTTCAAAGATCCAGGACTTACATTGTACTCTGGGCACATTTGCCAAGAAGTGGGATAAAATGTAATAGATACTAAAAAGAATCTTTCTTTGTCTCTCACACTTCTCCTACCAATCATTTATCTCAAGGCTTTTCTCACATATTCCCAAGTTGAGCTCATCCCATATTGCAATGGCTTTTGACACAACGCCTGGATCTGGTTGATCTCTTGAGTAAGATTCAGCCTGAGAAAAAGCATAGGAAGAATTCAGCCTTTAACCTTTGCCTTCCAGAGTGCTATGAAGAACAAAGGCATCTTTTCACAGGACAACAAAGTGATCAGCATTACATCATCATGCTTTCGATTTCTAGAGGAGATGAATTTACAAGTTGTATTTTATAAAAGGATCTCATTTTCACAGCTTTCTTTCTTGCTGTTATGTGCCATCACAAACGAATGCATGTGTAAACTGGGGGAAGTGGGGTAGCAGGGGGAAGGGAGGGGGCGATATCCTTGCCAGTGCTTCAGATACGAAAGCTGGAACAGCAGATTTTTGATTCTTCCCTTTCAGAGAAGTCCACAGAAGCAGGCAAAGCAAGTCTTTCCCCAGTACAAGGTCTCTTGCTGAGACATATCCACACTTTCTCCTCTTTGGTTTGTGTTACCCTTTATCGAAGGATCACTTTGAACCAAAGCCCATCACACTGAAAAAGACAGAGACACATGGGTAGAGCATAGTCTAATTTGATCCAGTCCCTCCCTATAAGGCAATCTTACCATGAAGAAAGAAACCAAAGTATCTTAAAAGTTTAGATGCAGCAGGCATCTCAGAAGAGATAGAGGTCTTTCTGTTCTAAAGTGAATTCCTCTGAGATGGTTGTTTCCCTTTGTTATTTTCGGTCTAATGATGCAAAACTACTGTATCATCAACCTGCAGTAACCAAACCAATAAAGGTGATGGCAGAGTGTATTTTGGCCAGTCACCTCCTCTTGAGAGGTGCTGATTAGAACATTGATCCTGAGATTTTCTGATGGTGTGATTTGGTGATGCTCCAAACCCTCTTAGCTTTGCCATTCTTGTAGAGGTTGCAGTTTAAAGAGAGAAACAAAACATACGCCAACCCAAAACCACAAGAAAGCAGCAGTTGCTATTAAAAAAAACAAACAAAAAGCACCTTTCACTGAGGTGTCCAAGTATGTTCTGTAAAAGAAACTATATGAAGTTTGGTCAAAATAAGCCTGCTCTATACACATATTTTATAATATGTATTTATATATTATGTATATATTACATATATTTACTATATACATAGTAAATATTTGAAGTGTCAAGTTTGAATGACAGAAAAGTATTGACTGCTTTTTAATTTCCTCCTAGAGATGGGCAAAACTTGTTATGTCTCAGCTTTAAATTAAAAGAAATTAAAGCACTTACACAGTGAAACAAAAACGTTCATCTGCCTCGTGCATAGGACTACTCCCTGCCCTTGGAGAGTGCAGCTGCAAAATGGACCACACGCAGAGCAGGCGACATTTCTCAGGGCATGGCTAATTTCACTCTTTGTAGTTGTGATGAGCAACTTGACTCTTCCCGTGCCAGCTGACAGACAGGTCTTGTGACACTTACCTGTCCCAATTTTTAGAGCTCCACAAAAAAGAATGGATGATAAAAGAAGGCAGCAGGCACAGTCAGGCCACCCTATTTTAAGATTATCACTGGTCACCTCCACTGGCAGTAGAAAATGTGCTAGTTGCACTAATGACATGAAAAAGAGATTAAAAATAATTAAGGAATTGCAGTGTGTTGTGCCAAAAGAGGTCGGTAAGGTAACATGCTGTCATAAGGCATCATGAAAATGCCAACTACTTGAAGTACACAAGAAATAAAGGTAATTTTGAAACGTGTACCACTAATCCGAATTCCTGACAAAGACACCAATAAATACTTTCCAAATGTTGTTCTTTGTTCATGTACCAGAGCAGAAAAAAAAAGGATAGGGATTGTTTAATTTTACTATAAATTGCATATTTTAATGGTCCTAATACTGAAATCAAAGAATATCAAAATACATTGAAACTCATGGGAGGAAGTAGGTGCTTCACCTTACAGTGCTCACGAGAACATCTGGTCAATTTTTTTTTTCCCCTTAGGTGAAATAATTTTTTTTATGAAGAAATTTTTTGGTAAGGATTTTTAATTCTAGCCATGGATGTAACGCTCTTTCTTGTTAGGTTTCAATTCAGAGCAAAGCAATCCCAAAGATACCTGCCTGGGGAAATGCAAAGACAGGTTTGACACTTAACTAATGTCAGTTACAGCAGAATTTAAAACCATTCCTTCTGCATTTCTGCAAGTACCCTAATAGCCAGAAGAATTAGCTATCTTGGGGTAAGAAAACTGAAGAGCGGAGGCAGGCACACTATTGGAGCAAAAAGACTGACCTGACCCACACTGTAGCAGCTCACGTTTTTAATCATGGAATGCCACTGTTTCAGTTGTAATGTTTTAACCACTGTGATGTGGGTTTCTTATGATGTTTACAGACTAGTGACAATTATAACATTATAGAGGGTATTGAAGAAAGTCACTTTCCCCAAATCTTATTTTCTTAGCAAAAGAGGACTTACTTGATGGGAAACCAGTTCAAATCAAATATAGTTGAATGAGATCTGAGGCCTAGGACTTAAAAGTCTCTGTTTGAGAGAAAATCTTAAGTAGACAAAAATTGTTTTACTGAGGGTAACAAAAATCAACCAATAACCAAAACTTCATTGACAAGATCACCGAGATCCTCAAGCATCTGAGGAAAAAATTAAGTAATGAAGATCAATAATTGTCAAAACCCCTAACTTTAAGCAAAGACTTTGTGCCAGTTTCAGCTGTACAGATCAGAGATTTGCCTCAACAGTTATTCCTTAACCCCAGTTTGTGTCTCCCAAATGTGAGTATCACCACAATCTGTGGAAGTAGTCAGCACATACCACTCCATCCCAAATCCAGGCTCAGGGGAAAATGTAATTAGCTATGTCATCCATGCACGCCTGATGGGGCAAAAAAAGGTATCTGAGAAGACAGGTCTTGAACCTTAGCAAATACGAGTTCCTAGAACAGGATGCTCAAAATACCAAAACCCTGCACACCATGAGTAGCTCCTGCTTTTTGTCCTCCTTGATTAAGTTTTGCCCAGTTATTCAGAGACTACACCATTAGATGATAATCTCCTCAGAACTCACATCGCAAAAGCAAAAAAAGGTGACTGTTTTCTGAGGCAGTTCTTCAAAGACAAATCTTAGCCAAACACCAAAACCATATTTTCCTCCCTTCAAGCCATGAGGATACGAGAAGATGTGGTATGTGAATCCTGTCAAAGCTATTCTTGGCACCAAAATGAATTCACTTCATCTGCAGCCTCTTCATGGTTTAGCTTACTTCTTTGCATCAGATCAGGTTTAAACTGGAACTTCTTGCAGACCAGCTTCTAAAAGAAAACTACCATAAGAAAACTATCTTACCATAAGAAACTGACTTGCTATCTTGGAGCAAACAGCAAATGTTAAATAGCACTGAAAACTAATACATGGTGCTATGACATCTGCTCTGATTCAAGGTCATCACCTGACTGCTTTGCGAACCACAGACCTCATGGAAACAATCATCAGGGATACGATACCTCACGGATACAACAATTGCTGTAAAGCAGGGACTCCATATTGGGGTTGAAGAGGAGAAAGGAAGCAAATGTCTTCTGGCATTTATTGTTCTTTATGTGGACATCTCACAGCTTGTATGTGGGTACACAACAGACAGACAGAATGTCAGGCCCTTGGAAGGGGGAAGAATCTGGGCCCCACCAAAAAGGATCCCTGTTTATTTTATATTAGAACTAATTACCTTAAAAGCATTTGTCTGTAGAGGAACAATTTTCTCTTATCTCAAACACTCGTTTCAGTGGGACCAGGCAGAAGTAACTGGTGAGAAGCGAAACAACCTGCAATACATCTTGACATGGTTGTGCCTCACCAGTGGAATAATTGTGCATGAATTCACTGGATAAATGCCCATTTCATGTATATACCAAAAGGAAACATCTCTTCTGATTATACTGGAAGTGGTATTTTCCCAAACATGGCTCTCCAGCCAAGTTGAGTCTTTGGAAAAGAACATATCCAAAAAGAGAAGAGCTGGAGAAAAATCCAGTATTTTATCTCTAGCACCCAACAGTGATGGTGCACCCCAGAGTGGCCTAGTGTAAGGCAGGGTACCCAGATCTGAGCTGTGGGAATCCCACTGCACCAGTCAGCATGAAGTCACCAAATCTCTCACCTAGTGAAACAGTATGGTACCTTAGGGAGAATATACCAGCACAGCCACATATCCAACTTCATCTCTCTCTGGTAACAGCTGTGAGCTTGTCACTGCTATTTTCCTGATTTAGAAGGTTTCACAATGACTCTTAATACTGACATCTAAATAAACTTCCTTGAAAAGCCCAAAAGATTAGAAAAGAACAGATTCTCCATTCCATTTGGGGGAACTGGAGGGTAGAAAAGGTATATCTTCTCAAGTGAGCATTTGGCAGGCCTATCCCTTCAGTTCCTTGGTTAGGATAATGGGAAACACAAGAAATAAAACCCTTGCCTGACTTCCTGGTGGGTCCCGTGACAACAACTTACTCTTAATTCTCAAATAGTGACAAAAGCGCTGAGATAATTTGGTAGCATTTCCAACTCAGGTACTTCCCTAACTTCTGAGCAGTTTAACCTAGAAATGAAAAACAGACTTCAGCTGTGGAAACCTGAGTGCCAACACTTCTACCCTTGCAGTATGGCAATTTTTTCCCAAGATAAAACTAATTGCAGACAAGTAGTAAATCTTACTAGAAGCCAAGTTCATCCCAGCCATAGGAAATTACATTAAATATCCCATGAATGGCTCATCAGGAGCTCCTGTCTTGTCCAGCCCAGCTCCTTTCACAGCTGGCTTGTATGACCTTGTAATGTCATGCTGCACAGGGCATGTTCGTGCTGCTGCTGAGGTCTGCTTGAAAGAGCAAATGTTAACTTTCAATGGTGACAGAAAAGGACTAAAACAATACTGGGGTTTTGGTGTTTTTCTAGCTGCGTGCTTGTTTTGTTTCACAGCACTGTACCTCAGATTATTCTGATACAACAGCTTTTGCTGTGAAGTGTCAGTAGGTGTTCACAGCAATTAAGCAACAATATTTACATGTTCAGATCATTACAATTAGCATGAGTTGTTGCTTTGCCCACCCATTGCACATTACCAGATAGGTTAGACAAGTGTGAAAGTTATTTACTGAGTTAAATTGGAAGAAAGTATGAACCTATGTAATTAAAAATATCAACCCATTTGTGTTTCAATAACTTAAAGAAAAAGTAATTAGAAAAAAAGAACCATGACTGTCTTGAGAAAAAAGGAAAAAAAAAGGAAGGAAGTGCCACAAGCAAAGCTCAGTAAGAAAAGTGCTCATAAAAATGACACAGTATCTCCAGTAAAACTCCAGGCAGAGATCTCCTAGCCATTTCCCAAAGTCTTATATTTTCTTATCAGGGTTATCATACATATCTAACAGCTAATCAGCTGTTCAGAAGCACAACAGCAGCAAGTTGTGCTGGATCAACCGCTACCTATCGTTCCTTTGGAGGGACAAAAATTCCTAAAACTCTGGATGTGCATCGCCCTCTAGTGACAGTCACCTGCCGCCGCAAATGGCTTGATCAAGGCTTGATGCTGCGGTGGGGGCAAAGCCTTAGGGCCAGGAAAGCCTGCTATAACACAAACGTGAAGCACAAAGAGCCAGTCATTGCGCACCGGCTTCAAAAGAGACCAGAGACAATTGAGAGCTGCAAAAGGGTGAAAAAATCCAGCTCATCCATCTACCCATCCAAAGTTTTTCTATTATGTGTACTGACAAACTAAATTGGAACTCAGTGCGTTTACTCTGCTTGGACTCTCTCAACTTTTCCTGAAAAATTAGGTTTAAGAAATCTTAGATAATAAAGTTCTTATTAGTCAGGCCATGTGGCTTCCTTGAAGTCTGAGATTTTTAGTTTCAATTCAGTTAAATTCAAATTTTCACTGCATTCAATCCAATCACTTAGGAAAATATGAACATAATGCTTCGAAATTTAAATTATAAAACTTATATTTATTTGTTCCTCCAGAAAAGGCTTTCATAGAAATCAGTATGTCTTCATTTCCACATTTTTGACAGAGTAGCTTTCCCCACGGGAATACAGAGAGTAAACTTTCCTGATACTAACTCATGAGCTATGCATTCCCAGATTGATACCCTGAGAGTAAAAAACAAAACAAAACAAAACACCACAATAAAAAAGCCCTTAAATTCACTCCAATTTAGCATGGAAAAAATCAGACATAAAAGATCAACACTAGATTGAGAAAAGTTGGAAACCAAACTGGTCTTAGGATGTTCTTGTAGCGCACACACAGAGTTTGCCAGGTACCCTTACCTAAGTCTCATAGTACTTTGACAGGACACACGTTCAATGAATTAATAAAAGCAGGCTGCTTCCAAAAGTGATTTCTTTTAATCTCAAATACTTGAATGCACTTCAGTCTCAAGTCTGAAGAGGTAAGTTAAAAGCTTCCCATAAGGTTAGTGCTGTCCTGACTGTATTTCTGACTGCCTCTCCTGCAGATATCCAGGGGGTTACAGCAGTCACCAGTGCCTCTGCCCTTCCTTTAGAGCCAAATAAGCCACTATAACATATACCAACAAAGAATAAGGTTATTCCAATAAGTTAAATATTTGTGGTACTACTATAGGGATATTCCCCTAGAAGTGTAAGTAAAAAAGAAAAAAAGGGTTTTCAGCTGAGTTCTCCAGAGGTGGCTAGAGAATCTCAGTCTGCTGACTTGCTCATGGGGCTGCACTCTTTTAAAGAGAACTTTGGGGAGATTTCACAATAGTCAGCAATATTAAGAGATGCAAATCCACATGAGCACAGAGAATGTTTAAACATTTGGGATGTAGCAATTTAAATAAGTTGATCATTATAGAAATTCCATAAACAGCTCCATGGTTATACACTGTTACTCACATCTCATGAGCCTTTCCATTGCATTTTGAAGCTACCATTAGCTTCTGTGGCCAAAACCTACATAAACAAAAATTATTATTTCCTTTCCTCAGATATGAGCTACAATACTATCTATTTTTATATAAGTTTTGCTGAAAAAGACATATTCATACATTACCATAAATCAATGAACTGGAGAACTTAGGAGAACTTTAGCACTTGATTTGTAGCTCAGACTGCTCTTCTTTTGTGTGCCCCAGCAGCACATCATTTGTGTCAATGCCCCAGCAGGATTTAGAATCTTCCCAGCTTTAGTGCGCTGCTTTGACTTTCTGACCTTCAGTTTTTAAATGCAAAGTCACTGGCAAGATATCTCAACTACGCTCACTGCAAAGCTTGTGGGGATTACCTTCAGTCAATGCTGTAGAGCTCTGCAGGAGTGATCAAAGTTTAATCTGTTTCTAATTAAAGCTGATCTGCTTGACCCCGTGCTTTAAAAATATCAAGCTGTTTATATAAACTGGTTTTTCTCCTTTTTTTTTTTTAATCCCCACGATTTCATAACGCAGCCAATAAAAGAACACAAGGCATTAGAAACAGTTGGTTTTAAACTGGTACAGGAGGTTATGCTTCAGAATAATCAACAGAAGAAATTTCAAGAATAATTGGAAGTGCTAGAAGTAAAAAGAATGAAGAGGCAAATTAGTAAGTGAACTCATGTTACATAAACATGACCATTTTTTCGCTACAGAGAGCAAAGGCCATTACAAAACAGCAATAGATACACTATAAACAATCACTGCCTGTGTGATGTACTTAATCTAAGAGACTTTGGAGTTAGATTAAGCAAAAATGAAGACAAAAAAAGAAGTCTATATGCTACCCACAAGGGAAACCATGCAGGTAAATAGCACTGTTGTTAGGTTTTATTATGTAGCATTTTCTACCTAATATTAGGAAACAACCACCTGAAATTTTCACCTACTAAGTACTTGAGAACAAAGATTCAGCACTTTTTCTAAGATGGTTTCTCTGAAATACCCTTCTCTCTTATTTTTTTCCAATTAGACTTTTTTCCCCTCTTTTCTATTCAGATGGAACAAGCAGGCCTTCTAGATTATTTTATATATTTTTCAACCAAAAAAAAAAGAAAAAAAGAATAGAACAGCTTATTTTTAAGTAATATTTTGTTTTACGTAAAAGATTGAGATTTTCTTACCTCTAAGTGATGGCCTTTTAAATCACTGTGATACAGAAAAAAAAAAGAAGTTTCTCCAGAATATCCCATTTCTAAGGCCTTTCTCAAATGCAACTCATCATTTTCCAGATAACTCATGCAGGTTTCACTGTGTGCTGTGATAGATAAACTCCAGAAGCCCATATACCGAGATTAAAAGGTCTCTTTGTCAGGGCCTGAGCACCCTATATGACTCTGTATTTTCCTTTTTAATCTACTTGCAGTTGCATGGTCTTTTTCCAAACTCTGCATTCAGTATCAGAAGCTCGGTGATAACAAAGCTCTTCTTGACCCACATTCAGCACAGCACAGAGGACAACAGACATATTTGAGAGACTTGTCATAGCAAGAATGAAGGTTTTCATCTGAGAGCTCTTTATGACTAGAGGCAACAGGGTTCCTGTTTGTAAGCATTTTTATATCTTTTTTGGCAGAAATTGGATGAAGCAAAGCCATTAATTAATTTAACAAGGATGTGCATAATTTACAGCTGGAAACATTTAGCAGCACTGTTCTTGGCACTGTTCTTGGGACACCCAGGTGACACAAGGACATGACTTAACTGTAGCAATTCCAGTTTAGGCTTGAAGATAGAGTTTACACTATATTAATGAAACCTGACTTCCTTTGTCAGAGACAACGGTACCATTCGCCTGGAGAAACTGGAAAAGATTTCATATATAATTTCCTTTACCTACCTCTTTCTTTTTCCATCAGTGTAGATTCCTTCTACTAGACTTTGAAAAGATACTTGTGAGCACCCTGAATGTCCAGTGAAACTTTCTCTTCTAAGTTGTATCATTTTCTTTTCTTACACTTGGCCACATCTGTGTATTTTCAGCTCATGCTGCTGTAGTGCACTGTATTTGAGGCTATGACTTATTATGACAAAGAAAACATGATTTTAAATGCATGAGCTATTGACTCATTTGTTAAACAATCCACCAGCAAACAAACTTGCATCAGTGCTTCATAATTCATATTGACTGGTGCGTGCTGCTCAGAAAGAGCTTAAGATCTTGGTCATCTCAGCCAGAGCCAATTGTCCTAACTAATAGCATTCACTTTAGGGTGTGTTTTAACAAAGATTGATTGCTGCTTGCTCCAGCCATCTGAGGATGCCCACAGATTTGAAGCAATATCATTTTAACTGCCAAAAATTCCCTTCTTCATGTTGTAGATGTCTCTCAGTAAACCATATACCACTGTGCAGCCTTCCCATTTTGCAGGAAACAAAAACCTTACTGTTTGAGGAGGAACCAGGACCTTAAAAAAATATTTTCCTCATCACCAAATGCTAAGTTAATAGAATGTAAACAAATCATATGTAAGATGTATTTATATTTTAAAGCTGGGGGTTTTTTATATATACTGTGTTGCTAGAAGAGATTGTTCAGGTAAGTGTCGATGTGTGTTTGCATCCAGACCCTAAAATACCTGAAGTCTTTTGCTGCCCAGAGGAATGTGGGATTTGTAGGGTTTACATTAGTAATGGAAAGGAAGTGAAGTTAAAAAGAAGTGATGGTGAATTGCCTGACAATAATAGGATTGGTCTGTTTTTCAGAGCATGCACTTGTATTCTGTTTTGATCCATTTTCTTGCAAGCATACAATAAGGTAAGAATTGAATGTCAGTGTAGTCATCTTACAGAAGAAAAGTGTATGAATAATGAATGCTAACTTGAAAGCAGATACTGCTAGTGATCATCCTAATTATATATGTGTTATATTTGAAAATGATACAGCAATTCTCAAACACTCATGTTTGAAGGAAGGAGAAAGTATATGGCAGAAAATATGGAGAATATTTTATTAGTCATGAATCATAGAATGGTCTGAAAGGGATCTTAAAAATCCTCTCATTCCAATCCCCTGTCCCTGGACAGAGACACCTTCCACTAGACCAAGTTGCTCAGAGCTCCACCCAACCTGGCTTTGAACACTTTCAGGGCTGAGATATCCAAAACTTCTCTGGGCAACCTGTTCCAGTGCCTCACCATCCTCACAGTGAAGAATTTCTTCCATACAACTTATCTAAACCTACTCTCAGTTTGAATCCATTCCCCTTTGTCCTGTCCCTACATGCTCTTGTAAACAGTCCCTCTCTGTCTTTCCTGTAGGCTCCCTTCAGATAGTGGAAGACTGCAATTAGGTCATACCTAAGCTTTCTCATGAAACCTCAGAGAAAGGGTCTTAACTGTATCTTTAGCTAGTTCAGTCTTTTCAGTGACAGCACTTCATGTTGTAACCTGAGGAGAGAAGACATCCAATGAAATTGGTTGAGTGCAGCCTGTGTTTAAGCGGGAGAAATTCCAGTGCTTATATCTGGTTTTATACTTTGCTAATTCCATGGCTTTCTATCTATTTACAGTCTTTGTCACAGCAGTATTTCCAAATCATTTCCATTAGAGAGCTGTGCAGATCAGGATCATATGTTTGCTGGGCTGTGTTTTGTTAAAGTAAATATCTGCATTTTTACCCTACATTTGTTCCCAGGTGTTACAGAAAAAAGTGCACCAACAATGTTGACGTCTTAATTATTAGTGTCTGCTATGCTGGTATTTCTCTGGTTTCATCCCTAGAGAAAATAAATTCTCTCCATTTGAAAGCAAAGGTTTTTGATGGGGAAATAGAAAAAGCAAGTATCTTGGGAAACTTCTGAAATATCTTGAACTGTCTGATAGGAGCAAGTTTGAAAGCCAAAAATGCTGCAAAAGCTGTCTTTCCTAGAACAGCTACATACATACAAAGATGTTTTTGAACTCCCACAAAAGAGACAAAATTATGAACTTTGGTTTGGAGAGATTTTTACCTACCTTGAAATAAGGATCTGGCTTTTGGGGTACCTACTCACAGAGTGACCAGACTGTGAATAGACATTTGAGGGTTCCAGGTACTTGGCAGTTGCTGTGGACCATACTAGTACTGATATTGTGAAGGGGCCCAAGCTCTTGTTGTTAGGTAACTGAGCTCACACCCAAAAATGGTTGTGTTAGAGAAATGATATTGGGTTAGGAGGTGGGTTAGCAATGAGAGATGGGCTCAATCAAATGTTTCTGTGAAGTCTTTCTCCAAGATGCTTGTTCATGAAGATTTAGGTAGTGGGCACTGATGCTTTGCTTGCAAGGTCACAAGTTGTCTTACTGGTCTGGTAGGAGAGCACTCCTGAACATGGGGAAAAGCTTTCACTTCTGCTAAGCCAAACTGATTTTCTGTAAAAGCAGTGTTTGCCTAGCAATCCCCACCTTTGTAGAATCAATACAGCTGAAAATGTAGATACAAGTATGGAAATACCAAATTCCCTCTTTGCTCCATTCTCTGTTTGGTCATCACTTCTAGTTCTCCTATATGGCTTATTACTCCAAATATCCAGTCACTACAGGTAACAATAACAGCGATGACCTCCAGCATGAAAACTAGTGTCTATTAAAAAGAGGGAAAACTTTAACAGGAAGAGTTGCCCACTTGGAACAACTTAACACTGTAAAAAAGACACTATAATAAGTCTCGTGCCAGCAGGTTTGGCATTGTTTTTGGAACATAAGGGACAACTGGCACCTCAGTATAAAACAAGCCATAGCAGCATCTGTTGTCCAAAGCAAATACTTCACTATGTATTTTAAAGAAGAAAAATAAGAAAAGGGAGTGAAATATCCTGGGAAAAACCTCAACAATGTCTCTTTTATCCAGACCTACCTCTTGGGAGTTGTTATGAATTTCAAAGTAGATGTAACTACTCCCTCCCATTGCTATCAGGGTGCCACCAAAGTTCCTTGTGGGCTCAGCTTTGGCCAGAGGTGGGTCTGTCTTGCAGCTAGTTGGTCCTGGCTCTGTCCAACATGGGGGCAGCTTTTGGTGTATTCTCATCTGCAGCTCTCCAGATGCCAAAACCTTGCTACAGTAACACAATTCAGTCTCCTCTGCCATTTCACAGAATCACAAAACTGTAAGATTGGAAGAAACCACTGAAATCAACCAGTGCAACACCCCTGCTCAAGGAAGGTTCCTTAGAGCACGTCATGCAGGATTGTGTCCAAAGAGCTTTTGAACGTCTCCAGAGACAGAGACTCCACAACATTCCTTGGCAATCTGTTCCAGTGCTCGGTCACCTGCTCAGTAAAGAAGTTCTTCCTCAGGTTCAGGTAGAACTTCCTGTCCATCAGTTTCTGGCTCTTGACTTTCATCCTGCTGCTTGCCACCACCAAGCAGAGCCTGGCTCCATCCTCCTGACACCCTCCCTTCAGATACTTAGATACATTGATAAGGTTCTCCCTAAGTCTTCCCCATGGTAAACAGGCCCAGCTCCCTTGGCCTTTAGCTATGAGAAGAGAAAAGGAGAAAGAAGAAGCAAATGGTTTCTCTAGCCTGAAACATCTCTGACCTTGGAGCTGTTATCTAACAAGCCCCTGAGCACTTTTACTGTTTTTCCTTGTTTTATTGTATTTGAAATTGTTTATTGTCCAATTTTGAAAAGAACTCCTAATGAAGCAGTTATAGGGGGGAACCTTGATGCTGAAGGCTGGCTCTTCCTGTCAGAACTGCAGTCTCCTCCTTTTCCAGAGGAGCAGCTCTCTCTGACTTCCTTTCTTCATCTGCTGCTGTTTCTCATGCACTGCCATGTAGGCTCTGGCTAGATCTTCAGCGACACCTTGGCTTGGGAGTTGTTATGAATTTCTAAGTAGATGCCACTACACCTTCCCATTGCTGTGGGAGTACAGACTATCGATCATAACTGCTGTTCACAGAATTTCCACTGAAATAGACATGCATCCATGTTTTCAGGAATGATGTGGTGCATGCCTGTCTTGCATCATCTCCTGTGGTGGGCAGTCAGCAACCTAAGAGAATGCTGAGATGTGTGAGAGTGATGGACATGGACTTCCGTATCTTCTTCCTGGGCTCAGTTAATAAAACTCATGTTAAATCATACAGCCTTTATTCTGAAATAGCTATAATGCAGTTCCACACTCTATTCCCATACATGCAGCTGGTTACACTGGAGTGGTAGAAAAGCAAAACAAGGAATTCTGCTAGGATTCTTCTTCTGCAAGGTCTGCAAGACTGGTAGAGACACACCCTGAGAACGGCTGTTGGAATATTTTAAAAGGCTGGGTGATATGATTTGTTTTTATGGTCATCTATACTATGTGACTAAGAGGTTTTGCTTGTTTTGATAAAGCAAAGCTATTGATTTAAAACTCAGAAATGTCATTTGTTTATCTCTGAGATAGCAGTTAGAAAATGAGACTTCTTGCATTCACTCCTTATGTTGGGCAGATAATTTCTTTTCAAGATATGCCTCTGACAAAATTGTAGTTCAGTCATGTTTGATAGGAAAAGTTGTTTTGGCATAATTTTGGTTGACTTTGCAGTTTAAATTCCAGGTGACTTCGAGAATGTCAAGCTGTCATCCCAATGCCAGGACTAACATCACCTCTTATTTATTTTTACTAATATCGTAAATATTAATATAATTTTTAAATAGAAAATTGTTCCATTCATGAGTTTCAAAGCCTTTAAAAATGGTTAAAAATGCTCTTTCTTTCTGACAGTTAAAGGATTTTAAGCACAGAATTTTGTACCCTTGACTGTTCAAAGGCTAACTTCATAACTTATTTGCAGAGTTTGTTTCTATGCATTTCTTGAGTAACTCCTTGAATACACGGAACTGACTAATATCTATACTGGTGGTAGTTAAATAATTTAATCTAGAGTACCCTAGTGAAGTGAAGAAGTCTGGATTACCATGGATAACTACTGGATTCTGACTACCTCTTCAACAGGAAATTATTTCCCCATTTTGAGTAACACTGGATTTGAAACCAAGAGATACACAAAAGATTTCTCTGCAACAGAGACTGAAGACAGAATGCTGAAACCACTGGGTGTCACTGCTTGACTGCCTTTTGGTGTCATAAATATTTACAGAGGTCTGAGAGGACTAAAAATAACCTGCAACAGCTCTGCGTAGTTGCAGTATTTTCACTGGGAAAATACTTAATTGCTGTTCAAGAAACAGCATTTGTTATTAGTATCACAAATTCCAAGAAAACCTTTCTACTTTGCTTGCAAAATTGTATCTTTGAAATATCTAATTTGTTTAGATTGGTTAATTTTTCTGGCAGCTTATAAAATATGAAATGCTATGTTGTAGTAAGTCATTAGGAGAGTTTTTGAATACAATGACACTGGGGCAGGAGGAAAAAAAAAGGATGTTTGTATTAACTGAAATAATTTGCCCTTTCTTGATGTTTTTAACCCTCTTCAGATTATCAGCTTACTAGGGCACAAGTATTTTGAAAAAGGATAGAAATTCTGAACAAAAACAGATGAAGATGTAAAAGCCTTAAAGATATGTGGTATTGTTCTTTCCATTTATGGAATCTGCTTTTTCTTAGGCATAATCCAAACACTTGACAGAGAATGGGGGCTGATCCTGCAACCTGAAAGCAAAATCTTCAGTTACAGTGGTAATTTGAACTTAGCCTGACTGTAGTTATTGTTTCACCCAGTCAATGGACTTATTGACATAATATACATGACAGAAAATATATGCTAAGAAAAATGTTAATTTTCAATTTAAAGTGCTATGCATCAAAACATTATAACAGCATTGCTTCATGATCTTGGGGTATTTAAAGTCCCTGATGATGCCATAGATATAATTAAGGAACAAACCAGTAACACTCTTCCTGCGCGCCCCCCACCATATCTCATTGTCCTATACCCTTCTTTAATTTTTTTTTTAATTTCAGGATTTAAAGTTTAATTGGAATGAAATTAATTTCATAACCTTGAAGTCCTGCTCAAAAGAAAGGAATCTCTTCTCATATTGATAGGCTTTCTAAAATTCCAGTTAACACACAAGCAAGAGCCTGTGTCTCATTTTTGAAGGTTTGGAGCTAGAGTATTGTAACTAGATCCATTTCCTTCCTTGATGGTCTGCATCAGTGGCAAAGAAGCCCATTCAGTTTCTGGAACACCACAGTGTAGCACTGTTACTAATTTTTAAAACTGGGCAATGAGTTTTCTGCCCTTTTTTTGTCCTATGTTGCATAACGTCCTGATTCACAGCTAAAGACAGCATATTACTCGATACTCTTAACAGTAGGACTAATTGCTCCAGAAAAGTCAGCTGTGGTTTCTCTGAGCCCCTTTCATTTAATTTCATTTTCCTCTTGTACACATCACTTATTTCAATATTCAGCACTGCTGCTCTGCTGAGAAAGCTGCAGCCCCTAGCTTACTCACAAAGCCCCAAGAACCTCCATAGCTGTGAGTGCTCAAATCAAAACTCACAGAAATACTCACTAAGGGAGTATTTCTGTACCTCTCAGAGAAGATACAGATCTCTTTTCCAGAAGACTTGTCTACCAGCTCATTCACAGATTCTCAAACAGAAGAGGAATAAGCTTCTACTTGGATAGCAAGTAATTGACAGGGATCAGCTATTGTGTCCCTTCTGTTAGATTCTGCCCTAAACAGGCAAACCCATGGATATTTGCCCCTGGATGGCTGGAAAGGAAGCAGCAGGAATATCAGTGTAGAATATAACAAGATTCAAATATTATTTGGAATACAAATTACTTTTGTAAATTGAACTTGAAACCCAAATATAACCAAGCTCAGCTGTACAGAACCTAACCTAAATTTTCTCCAAAGAGCATCTGGATCTGGGAATCTGATAAAAATCAAGAGTTCAGCTGAATCTGGGCTGGTGTGGCTGTGGGTGCGTACCTTGCAGTGGAAGAGAGAAACTGTTTCAACAACACAGACTGGTAAGATGTAATGGTTGTATGGACAGCAAATATGGAGTAAGCCTCTGAACTCCAGCACATAAACTAGGGACGAGATAAAGGGTTGAGGAGAGCATATGATCAGTTAATTTTTTAGAAAATCACAGAATCTGCTGACATAACAGAAATATCTCTAAAATAAGCAAAAGGGAAAGTGCCAAGATTTGTACAGTGAAATAAGAGAGAACCCCCAAGGAAGGAAATTTTCCCACAATTGGCTGAGATTATGTATTCAGCAGGAAAATGTTTGAATGTATTGGGGACTGAAAATCCTAATCCTTCAAATTGTCTTCCCTCCATTAATCCTTGCAAATACAATAAATATGGCCCAGGTTATATCACGAATGCATTAGAAGAACATCTCTTAAAACCAACAGATCCAGCATCATAAAACTGTAAGTATAGTGCAAACATGTTTGAAATTACTCTTGCAAGTGTTAGAGCACCAATAAATACAGTAAACACAAGTAAAGAGAAGATACATTCTTTGAATATGTAATGGATGACTGCTTCACTTTGGTTCTGAAAATCTGTGTTTGTCAAAATGTCTTCAGTATACAGCTTTTAATGGATATTTCCTTCAAAGAGCTTATCAAAACCAGGGAAACCAACATTCTATTTTCACAGGAAGTTTAAAATTTTCAGCAGTTTTTCTTTGCAAATACAAAGAATTCAAATTGAGAACATGGAGACTTCTTGAAAAACATTTGCTAAAAACCAATTCACCTTAAATGCTTCCAGTTCAGGCTTTTTGACACTAACATGTACCTAAGGAACACCATTCGAAAGAACAGATACCACAAAGAGCCACAGGACACCGCTTGAAACAGAACAGAAGTTACAGTAAACACTTACAATCTTGGTGGAATAAACTGCCAGTCAAAGAATTCACTGCAATCTCAGTAATATTTAATTATTATAATGTGTATGTTCATCTAGTTAAACTACTTATGGTCTTGCTTCTCTATATTGTTAAATTAATAAAAAGAACCCCTTGAACTACCACTTTTATGTTCCCCTTTTGTACTTGGCTTGTTTCACTCCCTAAGTTTTCCCACATGCAACTGATATTTTACCACTTGAATTTGTTAGTATGGATCAATTTACCAACTCATAAAATATTTTCATGTATGCTTGTTTATTTTTTTTCTTAAAATCCTTTCCTGAATTGTGGACTCCAAAACCAGATACAAGATTTCTGCCACAGCCACAGTGAAATCTTTTATAGTTGCTAGTGTAACCTTTTCCTCTCCTTTTCTGTGCTCCTATGATCTTTCAAGGAATATATGCACTTCTTTTCCCTATTATCACATTCATCCTCAATGACTACTTAAAGGCTTGGATGTATCAGATTTGAAAAGTCCCCAGGCATTTCAGTGTTGACAAAATTGCTTTTCTCAAAGGAAAAATACTTTGTCTTAACCCCATAAAATACTTGAGTAGCTTTTAAAGCAATTAAAAAAAAATAGCGGTCACTGATTAAAATACAAATATTTGCCTATGTTTACAAAATTTATGTAATTTCATGAGATATTCAAACAGCATGACACCCCTTATCAATAAAACAATTAATTTCAGAACTGCAGGTTCACAAAATAAGAACCATTCAAAGACAGAACCATTTGACTTTATTTTTTCTTTTTAATGAATGAATAAAGGGAACAAAAAGGAAGTTAAAGACTGGCCAATTCAAAATAAGAATGAAGCACACGTAAATAGCAAGAAAGTATAGCCATTGGACCAAAATGCTGAAAGAACTGAAGACTAGAAGATATGGTGTAGCCCAGCACAAAGCACACTGCTCTCCAGTCCATCCTTCCTGATTCTTCAATGAGAGCATTACCTCACCCCAGGTGAAGATGGCTCAACATCAGCGGGAACATAATGAAGTGGGAATTACTGCTAGCAACACATATTTTTCCAGCCATGTTTTGAAAAAGAATGTATTTTGTAAAGCTTATTTATGATTAGTACCATTCCTTTTAAAAACTCTTTGGTTTACTTCATGTTTTGAAACAAAGTAGAAATATCTCCCTCTCCTTTTTTTAAAAAGCCTTATAAGACTCTCTCTTGTCTATCTAACTTTCCCTACTTGAAATATGGTAAAAAAATCAAAGTCTTCCTATTTGTAGGGGCTAGTATCAGCACAGCTGTGGTGGTGTCTGAAACCAGGAGGAGCTGTCATTGAAACACAGGATTTGGTGTTTTGTCTCAGCACCCCTTCATTTTCCTTACTGAGTTGGAGACTCTTTCAAGCAGGCATATTCTTACTCTATTATTAAATTCAGAAAAATCAGCCAGTAATATTACATTTGGTACAACAACATATATAAAATGTGCTGCAGTATATGTCCCTTTACATAATCTATCCCTTCAGCTAGGGTCTGCTTTTAAAAGCACCAAAACCAATACGATCTTACCTCATGCACTTTTTTACTCTATAAGAATGTTTTTGTTCTACATATAAAATTACAAATGTTTTTTCTTCCTCCCTCCAATTCTATCTGGCTCCTAAAAATAAAACAGAATGGTTTTTTTACTTTTCCATAGACTCCTGCAATTTCAAAATTTGCTTTATATTAAACAAAACTTCACTTAGACCTTCCCAAATTCATTGTCTTTGGAATTTATGCTAAGTGATGTTCATGGATAATTTGTAGTTCTTTACCAGTTTTGCACCAAAATAACAGACTAGATTCAGTATGTTTTGGACCACATTTTGGTGTTATGTCAGCAATTTGAAGAGTGGTAGGTCTGATGTGGTACAACAGCTGGAATGAATTTAGATATGGTTAGATGAATATGATAGTTCTCAGCTTCTAGGCCAAAATTTTATTTATTTATTTTTTTAATAGCCTGCACATATGCAGAGGCAATCTTGTTTCAGGCACCATACATGTACATACAACACCCATTTGTAAGCCTTCTTCTGTTGTAACTTCATCTCTGGCCACAGAGGAGTCAGCCAGATATAGCCACACAGTGCTCATACAGGACAGGGTGTTAGCTCCCCCTTTTGCTTTTTTTAGTCATATCGCTACCATTCTGTGTCCTTGGTTACAGGCTTTCCCACACAGGTTCACATCCCGTCCTACCCTGTTGATGGAAGCTGAGGTGCTCAATAAAGCACATTTTCCTTGACAATTAATTTTGAAGTCAGCACATGACCCCACATTTGAATGGGGGGAAGAAACAGGCTTCGAAAATGCACACTCAGGTAATCATAGTGGTAAGTCAAACCAATTGAATTGTTTGGGGAAGAAAGATTTATGAGGGGAATTTCAGCTGCAGCCTTAATTGGATAAGGGAAATAATTATGGGATGCCAGTGCCAATAGAGCAAGTACGATTGTTTACAAAGTAGCAAACATGAACAGTAGGTGCCTTCCTTCTTATAATGTGAAAAGCACCATCCCTGTCTGAATTTAAAATTGGTTGGTTTGTCAGCTCAGACTCCTGAATCTTTATTAGCCCATTTTCCCTTTTAAGTTCCATTTCTGTAAGGCATTTAAATACATGCCTACTTTTAAGCATAGAAGGGCTGCTGGTGAAGGCAATCTGAATTCCAAATTAGCCATATATATTTTAGTACTCTGCCAAACAGGAGCTTTGAATAACAGCATCAAAGAACTGGGTATTTTATTCCCTTTACATTGATTAACCTGAGATGACTATGTTTCAAAGCTGCAGCAGTGGCCGGTCCATTTGTCACACCAACTACTGACTATCTCGTGTTCTTTAGGGATGGCAGCTTGCAATTATATGAAATCAGGAAGATTGATTTATTTTATCGTTTTTCTGATTTGTGGAAGCCTCAGTCTCTTACATTCAGGGCCAGGATTTGATAAAAGCTCTACTGTAGTGGTTCCTAGTATTTATGGTGCAATATATCCAGAAGGGTTACAGTTGCCATCATGTTACCTAATACATTTTTCCTTTTGACTTTGAAATATATTATCCTGCTTGATATGGATGGAAAGGCCTGACTTGGTGAAGTCTACTGTATGATGCCATAGCTAATGGCATGTTGCTGATTAACTATAAAACTCACTAAGGGAAGTGAAATGCTCGGGAAAGGGGAATGCTTGAAGTCCCAGCACATGGAAGCCCTTCAGCCTTTTCCTTGGGATGGTTATTTCTGCAGATATGGGATAAGGATGAGTGAACTTTCTTCCACTGTCTCCCTACCATCCTTTTGCCCATATGTAGCCATGGCACCTTTGCAACCAGAAGGTCAGGTTTTATTTCCACCTTTAATCCTTGCCCTTTTATTGAGGCTGCAACCAAGTGAAGTAGTTTTGTGTTGCTTTTCTTCCTTGTGAAAGCTGTCTACAAAGCTGGAGATTGAAACCAGCAACTCCTCATATGTAACAGAGGACACTACAAAGAGCTTGTTAGCAGGAAAGTTTCCAAAGACTGATAGTCAACACATTTTTTTAGCTCCCTGGATACCAAGCAGCTTTAAGATAACCTGCCCTTTCTCACATTCTATTTCAGCCCAGGGTAGCAGATAATCTTTTGACCAGTTGAAGTAGCACTGCAAAAAACGGCATTCTTCCTACATCTGGGGACAGGAGGGACTCACAGACCCCAAGGAGAAGACTCTAAATGCTTTGCAAAAATCTCTTCTGAATGGCATGTGCACTTCTGCTTGTGGTCCAGCCTTTCATTAACATTGCCGTGATTACTTTCACAGTGGATACAAATGTTCAGTGGTGGTTGCTTTTAAATTTACTAATATAGAAGTTACATGAGATTAAGGGATATGAAATGCAGTAAGACCAGCTTGGTTTTCTCATTCAGTAAAGAAACAAACTTGGGAAACTTGGGAAGTTCTGTGAGCTGGAGGTCACAGAGAGATAAAGAATGGCACCACTGAATCTGCAATTGTGTGGAGTCACTGTACTCCTGCCAAAAATCCTATGGTTCCTGGGAGCAGCTTTGGTGATCTGCACTGTGGTCACACCTGCTGGTACAAGGGACTCAAAATTAATCTTCATAGAAAATTATTTTTTAGCTGTCAGTGGGGTCTATTTACAGTTTACAACTGTTGGACAGAAATTTAACTTTTGGCCCTCATGGAGGAAGTGGAAAAGGAAGGTGTCTGTAATTAACATAGCAAAAGCAGAGTGCACAGCCAGCGAGACCAATCAATAGCATATTTTTTATGTTCTATTACAAATATGACCTACGTACCTTTTCCCCAAGAGCTATAAAACATGTTAAAGGCAATACTGGATTATTACATACTGCACTTCTGCAAACTGATAAGTACCAGATAACTTTTATGGACTTCTACCTACCATACTCACCCACTTGCAGAAGTCAGGTTTCCATCCTTTAGAGTCTGTAATACAGTTAACTAATATTCTGTTTATTTCATTAATCTAGAATTTTTTCATAGTTTTTTTAAAGGAATTTTTCTCCTCTTATGCATAATTGTCCTGAGTTCAAAATAAATTTTGCCTACTCATAGCAATAAAGATACAAGGATCAGTCCTTATGTTTTATTTTAATGAGCATTCAGATGATACTCCCTCTGTCTACTGCAGAAAGCAGAACCCCTCCAGACTTTGCTTCTGAAAAGTGGTGGTTTGAATTTGAATCCTATATACTACCTGCTGTGCTTAGTGCATCTACAAAGTTAATGACTGCTATTTTTGCCCAATTGCTTTCTGCTTGTGTACTATGCAGAAAGAGTTGCAAAATTATTTTGAATATTTAAAGAAGTGGGAAGACAGCATATTATTTAATAAAATTGCTATGCCTACTAGAATATCTGCATTTTCATTACATCTGAAGTCGTGTTGCACCTTGTTCTTAAATAAAACAAGCTATTAACAGAAAAAGTTTTACTTGCAAGCAAAAATTAGTAAGTTTTGGGCAACCCTTTCCCATGCCAAGGTTAAAGTAAATGCCCTAGATAGAAAGAGCTCTGAGTAGTGTGGAGGAAAGTAGGGAAAGGGTATGTTACAATGAGGAGAAAAGATTGAAAATAATGTATGAGACAGAAGGAAGTGAGAGGGAATAGGAAATGAGATGTATATGCTGGGGAGTGGTTGTCATATACTCATAGAATGATTTGGGTTGGAAGAGACCTTACAGTTCATCTTCTTCCAACCCTCCAGGGTAAGGACACCTTCCACTAGGCCTGGGCCTCATCCAACTTAGCCTTGAACACTTCCAAAGATGGAGCATCCGCAACTTCCCTGGACAACCTGTTCCAGTGTCTCATTGCCCTCACAGTAAAGGACATCTTTTTAATATTTAATCTGAACCCATTTTCTTCCAGTTTAAAGCCATTCTCCCTTGTCCTATCACTACAGGCCCTTGCAGTGCTCTCCAGCTCTCATGTAGGCCTCCTACAGTTTTTGGAAGGCTGCAGTAAGGACTCCCAGAGCCTGCCCTTCTCCAGGCTGAACAGCCCCAACTCTCTCAGCCTGTCTTTATCAGAACTTAGTGAAGCCACTCTTGGCTGTCACAAATCTCCTTATTTTCCATACGCCTTAGGGTAGTTTTCAGTAGCATCTGCTTCGTGACCTGGATATGCACTGAGGTGAGATGGACAGGCCTATAGTTTCCTGGTTCTTTCTTTTTTTCCCTTTTTAAAAAATGGGGGCTGTGTTTCCCCTTTTCCAATTAGTGGGAACTTCACCAGATTTCCATGACTTCTCAAAAATAATGGACAGTGGCTTAGCCACTTCCATCCACCATTTCCCTCAGGACTCACGGATGCATCTCATCAGGTCCTGTGGACTTGTGCACCTTCAGGTTCCCTAAACAGACTTGGAACTGATCTTTTCCTACAGCAGGCAGTCCTTCCTTCTCCCAGTCCCGCCTTTGCCTTCTGCAACTTGGGTGGTGTCGCTGGAACACTCCCAGAGAAGACAGACAAAAATGTCATTGAGTACCTCAGCCTTCTCTATATTCTGGGTTACCAGGTCTCCTGTTCCATTCCAGAAAGGACTCACATTTTCCCTAGCCTTGCTTTTATCACCAAAGTACCTATAGAATCTTTTCTTGTTGCCCTTGACATGCCTGGCCATATTCAATTCTATCTGGGCTTTAGCTTTCCTAACCTCATCACTGGCTTCTTGGACAATTTCTCTGTATTCCTACCTGTCCTTGCTTCTGCCCTCTGTACGTTTCTCGTTTGTGTTTGAATTTGTCCAGGACCTCCTTGTTCATTCACACAAGCTTCCTGGCATTTTTGCCTGGCTTCCTCTTCGCTGTCATTGCTTCTGAGCTTGGAGATGATCCTTGAATATTAACTCGTGTTCTTGGGTCTCTTTTCCCTCCATAGGAATGGAGGCTTTATTTCACAGTAGTCTGCCAGGCAGATCTCTGAAGAGTCTGCTCTTTTGAAGTCCAGGGTAGAGAGCTTGATGAGTGTCATCCTTGCTGCTCTTAGGGTCTTGAACTCCACCACGTCATGGCCACTGCAGTCCAGGCTGCCCTTGAGCTTCACATTCCCCACCAGACCTTCACTGTTGGTGAGAACAAGGGCCAGAACAGCACCTCTTCTCATTGGCTCCTCTCACTTGCAGAAGAAAGTTAACACAGGGACCTCCTGGATTGTTCTTCCAATGGATTTTGGGGTGATTGAAGTCCCTCATGAGGATCAGGACTTGTGAATGTGAAGCTGTCTGTATCTGTCATCTGCTCAGTTTTTCTATTCAGGTGACCTGTAGCAGAGCCCCCGTATAATGTCACCTATCCCTGACCCCTAAGTTCTCAGTCATCCATCCCTATGCATTCCAGTTGGTCATTGACACCCTCTCCTTTGTCTGCCTGGCCTGTCCTTCCTGAAGAGCCTGCATCTTTCTGATGCCGTTTTGGTTTTTACCTTTTTTTTCTTTTATATATTCTCTGTATTCTTTACATGTATATTTGTAACCTGTTGTATTAGTGGCTAGTTTTCCCAGTAGTTTTCCACCCCCTTTCCCTAGGCAGAAAGAAAAAAGCATATTCCAAGGGCCCCTATCCTATCTTGGTTCTTCCTGGCTACCAAGGCCAAAAAACAGCTCTTCAGACACATTTTCTTCCACAAAGTACATTCCCGTCCAAGGGGGGGAAGACTTAGAAGGGGCTTGACCCAGGGGGGAATTGCATCACCACTTGTGCTCCTAATTGGTGCTTTTTTGTCAATTATGCTAATTTACCCAACTTATAAAACTGTATGCACCCCTGTGGGGAGGAGGGCTTTTCTGGACCTTTTCCATAACTGCCCCTGGAGGCATCCAAATAAACATCCACTTTTATATTACCTCCTTACTAAAATTACCTCAAGTTTCATTTCCAGGTTGAGAAAAAGGCAACACTTCCATTCCAGCACTTCAGTCACAGGAGCCCTCCCACCACATCTTCCCGATGTCAATGAGATGATGGCCCTGCAGGCGTGAGCACATCCCTAAACTCTTGTTTACTTCCCATGCTGCCTGTGTTTGCATAGAGGCATGTGAGTTGGGCCCCCCAAGAGGCTGACCTAGTAGCTGGAATTCCTCTGCGTTGCTCTTCAGGTGCTCTCCTCCTGATATGTGATCCCTCTCCAAGCTCTGGGCATCTCTTTCTGACAGTGGTATCAAACTGGTAAGAGTGGGATGGAATGAGGTTCCCTTCCTCCAGCAACTTTAGTTTAAAGCCCTCTTTCATTATGTACAGAAAGGATTACTTTGCACTGAAGAGAAGGCTGAGATCAGAAAGCAAAATAAAACTGTAAGATCAAAGAGAAAGATGCTGAGTCAACAGGAGACTGTGAAAATACTAGGCAGTGAAACAGAAGACAGGTGATAAAAAAAGCAAACTTCAGCAAAGAGCTAATAATGGAGAGTGAAAAGCAAAGTTAGAAGTAAAATAACAAGCCCAGAGAAAGAAATTGTCAAGCAAGAGAGAGTAGATCTGAGGGAGAAAGAGTCTCTTAATTCCTAGGAAAACAGACAACTTCTGCCATGCTCTACTGGTGGTAGTAGTGAGGTATCTTTCCTGCTGATAGGAAAGATAAGTTGTGCTGGTTTGGGCTGGTTGGGCTGCTGGTGGGGAAGTGAGAGAGTGACTGCGTGGTCGGTGCCAGCTGGGGTTAAACCATGACATGAGCGCAAGGATTGCTTTTTCTGTTTTTTCCTTAATATGATATATGCCTGCGATGACATAATGAAAAACAATTTCTATCAGGTGATGACCTTTGTTTTACTCTCTTTTCCATATTTCTAATACCCTGCATTTTAGGTTAATATTACTCTCTTCCCAAGAAGCTCCAGATGTTATGCTTCTATTTAATAATTCTCCTTAGACTAAGCAATTGTGATTGCTTTCTGCAGCAACCTGGTTATGAGATAGGCCATACCAATAGCCATTCTAATTAAAAGTTTCACTAATTGACTTGATTTCATAGAGAGAGAAGACTCACACAATCTAGACTGCTGAAATAAGGATGCTGCCACTTTTCCTTATGCTGAATGGGAGTCACTTTCAAGTATTTTAATTTGTAGAGAAAGGTCTACTCTGCACCCAGGAAAGCCCTTTTAAGTTCACCTACTCTTGACAGTTTTCATCAGCAAGAACCTCAGTCTGAACTCATGGCTTTATAACCAACTCTCAGGAACTGAATGCACTCTTTGGCTCTTTCTCTTTCTGCAGGTCTTGTATTCAGCAAGAACATTTATTTACTTATGTCCTTAAAAAGATTATATACCATTTACATTCTTGTTCTCATCACATCGGGAAACAAAGTTTACCCTCCAGACTACACTATGAGGATATTAATCTGCAATATTGAGACCATGTTAAAGCTGGCCAATGTGGTGAAGACTTTGGTACCAGCAGCTAAGATTTCCACTCACTGTTCCCTGCATAAACATCAGAATGTGCCATCTGAAGGACACAAGTGAGTTACTGGCAGCCACCTTACACTGGCCACATAGTTTTCATGTGTCCAAGAAGATTTTGTGCTGATCAACAGTGAAATGAATCCCAGAATGGGCATCTGGACTCAGCTGTTTCCATTTTTCTGCACCAGGCTTTAGAGTAAAGCAGGTGGAAGAAACAGCTGGAAACCTTCTGGAGTGTCTTTAATAAACATTTCCACCAGGCTCAGCTGCACAGACTCTTTCTGGCTGCTAAATTCCTTTCACTTGAAATTTATATAAAGGATTAGCAGCTGCCAAATAAGCACAAGACAACTGCAACAGGTGATAAGTCTTTCATTTTTAGCAAGAAAATCCTAATCAGCCTGTTCCTGAGATAAAGACTCACCACAATTCTCTTCTAATACTAGAACAAGATTTGTGGATTATGTCCGAGATCTGCAATTACTTTCTGAGTGTTATTTAGCATTTGCAGAACATAAGTATGCTGAAATCTCTCCTTTCTAGTGTTGGTTTGCATATTTCAGTCTCTGCTTTGTTAAAAATCTGTTGGAATATGCTAATACCTTGATTAATGAGCTTCAAGATTCTGTGCCTGATAGTCTGCAGTTTGCATGAAATCTCACAGGTATGAAAGGCCAAGATGAAGCTGAACTATGTCTCTGCATAAGACTTTAAATCGAGTGTCGGTAAAATTCTTCACTGACTACAGAATCATATGAAGGATTTAGTTAAATGTGTTTTGTACCTACAGTAAGGCTTTCTTATAGAAGTTTTAAAATTACTTTTACTAGATATTTATATTCCAGTTGAATTCAATGCCTCAGTGAGAATCCGGTCCTATAAAGAGGTAGTTTTAGCTTTTCAAATCCAGGTAAAGATATATAGCAAAAGGGGTAGAGGGGAATACAGCTATGCTTTCAAGTTGTTACTACTTTGGAGCAATCAATATGATTTTGAGCTGTCATACAGGAGAGGCTGCAGGGCTGTACAGCTCCCCATTTTCATCACTGCTGCTGTTCTGTGCTCGTAGCTGTTACTGTGCTTGGGCATACCATGGTGTAGTACAGGAACCTGCCAGAGAAAAAGAGGCTCTCATTTGTCTGACAGGTACATCTCTGCCAGCCTGGAGCAGCTATTGTGGAACTGTTTGATAGTCTTGGCATAAAAGAAGGGTTGGGCCCATGGTTTGCAATAATGACTTTGCAATCATAATAAAATAGTAGTTGAAGTGGTCATTTTGTAGTTTAGCCTTGTTGAAATTGCTTCATAAATACATCATGTGCTGCTATAAGAACACTGACAGGACAGTTATTTCATCCTACTTTGTATGTATTGACATCTGTATGTATATACAGAATGTACCTGTATTTAATCTGAAAAATGGACTTACATGAGCAAGGTTACTTACTAATAAATATTTCATTTCTGCAAATGTGGTACTTTTGTCTCTAATTGTCGCTGAAGCAAAAATGATTACCCCTTTTAGTTACTGAGATGCTGACTGCATGTATTATTGATTGATCTGCAAAGCAGTTTATAAAGGACAGCAGATCTGCACCTCTTAACCACTTGGCAAAACAAGTATTCTCAAATATTTTCTTTTTGGAAGCCACAAGGGAGAAAAAAAGTGAACATAGAAGAAGCCTTGGCACACCAACACTGGAACATGGGGAATGAGTGAAATACTCTGAAAACCAGTGCAGTGATTTGTTCTGCTGAACCCCCTGCATTCTGTTTCTCTGTCTTTATGTTGCAGAGCTTAATACTAGCATTTAAATGTGCACTGGAGCACACTTTTCTCTGGTTACCCAGAAATGCTTGCTCTTATAACAAGGTTTAATTGCTTATCCTAATCACATGCTTAACTGATGTATTTTATGGCCTTGTTGGAAAAATGTAAAAAGTTCCATAGAATAAGTCTGAGCTGAGCCTTCCCAATACTGCCATTCATTTCTGTCTGCATCCCTTTCTGTTCCTCCCCCACTGGACACCATCACCAAGGCTTTCTGACGTTTTCACACATTTCCTCCTCAGTCGATTTTCTATGATGGAATATCTTTTTTCAGCAGAAAATATGCAATAAATACAATGCAAATTCAATACGTGTAGAATAACTGAGCTATTATTTCCAGAGAATTTATTATTTTTCTTTGTTAGCCTCAATATACTAAAATGTAATAATCAAAGAATAATGTACATTACCACTCACATTAATACTTAAAGAATAAATATTACTCCTAGTAAATGTACAGGTCATAAACATGTATTAGAAAACAAAGCTGAAACTTTTAGAGAAACTTTGGATATACAGGCTCTATTCATTTCAATGATATGAAAATTTCTTCAGTTTGTAGACTCTCTATGGTATCTAAGCATTTTCAGTGTAGCAAAACAATGACTTCTATTTATAACATCACTGCACGTAAGATGTTTGTGTTGCCATTAACATGTTGTGGTTGCCAGCAGAAGAGGATGTGCTCAGAGCAAAGGGGAAATGAAGCAACCATAACACCACTTCTGCACTAAAATGTATTTTACACTGTTGTTCACGTTCCTCTCTGGTAATTCTGTAAGCTATTATTAAAGCAACTAGGGCTGTGTTTTAGGAAAACTGCTGCTTCTGGTTTTCCACACACTATGATTGGGCATACACATCATCACATGCTTGCAATCACGTAGCATCCTGATAGCAATTACACCCATTATTTTATAGGTAAATTCATACTTGGCAGACACACATTTGAACTCTACAGATATTCTTGTTTGCCTCTTCTATGTCACCTGCTGTGCTTTGGTATTGCATAACTGTTCAGCTGAACTTAGAGAGTTATCAGTGCAATCTTAAGTGTATTTGGCAGCAGACCAAAGGAACAGAAAATGAACAAAAACTTTTTGAAATAATGGATTAGGTCCTCAGTTCAGCTGCTTTGATTTATTCTAGATGAAGTCCTGTTCCAATACCATTGGTGTCTTCAATCGATCTTTATTGCTACAACTTTTGTCCCAGGAACTAAGTAAAAGTTCTATTCCTATAGCTGCTGAAAAATCACTGCACTTATGTGACCCCCTGAATGCATGTGTTGTCCTGTTAATGGTCCGCAGTTAACCATCCAAAGTTCAAATTCCGTGCTTATTCTTGAAAAAAAAAAGGAAGAGAGAAAGAGAGAGAAAAATAAAGAAAAGAAAAAAAAAGAAAGAAAAGAAGAGAAGAAAGAAAAGAGAAAAAAGAAAAGAAAACAAAGAGAAAAACACAATACCTGTGGTATAGATACTGAAACCAATTTCTTCATATCATTACCATTTTGACATCAGGGTGAATATTTTAGAAGTGAACTTATGAACTCAGTCAAATTTCAAAAACTTTTGGATCTATAATTTATTTAAGGGTTGGTTTTCCTTTAAGTGGCTAATTAGTGAAGATAGATGATTGCAAATGGATGTTCTTTCCTTGTGCATACCTAAATCTAGGTTTATTAATGTGAAGACCCTAACCCTTTGTGAAAACTTTCCCCTTGTGAGGGTAATTATGATGCCACCAACAAACAATGACATTTATAGGAGGTTCAGGTATGAAGTAGAAGAAAATTCCTTTTTATACACAAATATTTGAAGGAGCAGAACCATGCAAAACAGAAGGCAAGCTAATGCAATGAGGCTATTGCACTGAATAGAGAGTTCGCTCCCATTAGCGATGAGTGTAAATGAAAATGGCAAGCAGTTCCTGCTTGAATAGTAAAATAAGCGGTTAGCAGCTTCCACAGGGAGAATAAATAGCTGAAATTATTCTAGCTCATTTTTAGAAAAACAAAGCTCTGTTTTATGTAGAAAATAAATAAGCAACCACCTTTCACCCTCTTTGATCACTCAAGAGATTCAATACTCTAATTTCAAGTTGGATAATAAGAGTAATACTAACCAGAGGAACAGAATAAAACATATATATGCATACTTCTGTAATAAACTATGTGAGGTATTTTAAAGGGTGGGATTTTATTCTAAAATATGGTACTTAAAACTATAATACATACATAAATTTAATACCCTTTCTCTCTCTCACACACACAGATATGCACGTATGCATGCATGTATAAGTAGTAATTGGTGAGAGTCAGATTTACAGTGTAAGCACACAACTTTGCTAAATGACATTTTTTTCAGTGACAATTCCTAGGTTATAATCTCTGAAGTTATTGTTCGTGAAGCAGCTAAGACAATGGGAGGTTCAAAATAAGGAAATAAAAAAGCATACTTTCAGTCTGTTCTTAACAGTGTGGATGGGTCCCAAGGGTTTCTTACATCACATGCCTTTCTGCAGTAAAGGGAGCAGTGGGATTATGCTATGTCTTATAGCGCTTCTTAACTGATGTTTCAGCCCCTTTGTGCACAGCACAATCCTTACCTACCAATCTCTGTCTTAATCCATTTACTTTTACACAGCTGCTGAAGATTTATCTCTATAGTTTAGACTTTCATAAGTGATGGGTAATAATGGTTGTATAATTTTAAAATACCTGAATATATGTTAATCTAAAAGGAGAGGAGTTCAAGGAGAAATTGTCCAGCACACTCTTAAAACATTTTCTGAAAGGACATCTAACTCTAAAATGGTAGTACTTAGAAGTATTATCACTGTTAATAATTTTCTACTGCTTTAATTTGTAAAGCAGGTGTTTCACACATTTTCCCAGTGAAATGAACTCATTAGAGTAGCTGGGATTCAAGGACACTTGGACCGCTGTCCTATTGCTACTTCTATGTTCACCAGGCTGACTCCAGAAGTGCCACAGGTCACTTCTACCACATAAATCTCTATATTTATTATCTCCCTGATCCAACAAGTACATGGAGGAGCCACCTGTTGGATCTGATGGAGTGCTTTACAGCGCTGCCATCCTGTGCTTTACAGCACCTGCCAGAATGGACATTGTCATGTTGCTGAGACCTTGAAATCATTAGCAGCACAAGTTGGATTAAGGTAAATCGACAATAAAAGTTGGCTACAAATTCCAAATATGTACATTATAGTTACAAAATAATCAGATGGAACATGCAGAAAAGTAATGTTACATCTAGTAGTGTCAAGATCTAAACCAGCAGGTCTCTCCTCCGCTTAAGAGGGTTTGTTCCTCAAGATCTGCAGAAAGTAATAGGATATTCGTGTTTTCTGGCTATCATATATTATTTCTTTCTGCAATTACTAAAGACTCTTTTGAATGTCTCCATGACTGATTGAATTATCAAGTCTGTAGAGGGGTAAGTGCATTTTCTTAATTGGCAAAATGTTTGTCTCAGTTTGAAGCCAATACACTCTTTTGAGTTTACATTCCATGTATGTTGATGCCTCACTTCTTACATACACACCTTGTCATGACAAATAAATGCAGCTCATTGCTGACTCTTGACTCAGGTCAGCTTGACAGCAATCAGTCACTTTGATGTGATAATGGATTTGTGGAGACCGACCTTCAGCCGTGCCTTAAAAAACACCTTGACAAATCACACACAGACATTGCAGCTGAAAAAACCCATGATTTTTAAGTAGTGACAAAGAGATGAGTGCAGATCTGTCTGGTCTTTTGGATTTGGCAAACGATTCTATGACTGGCATTTGTGTTCTACTATCACCTAAGAAAAATTGCTTGCCTATCTTTCTGCCCAGGAGCTGGGATATCTGTGCACCGTCTTGTACTTGCCTACCAGTATTATATATCTTTGCTCCTCAGTGTGTGGCCAGACCATACAATGAGATGTAACAAAATGTGACTGTTGTGGATATCTTTTGTTTTGTGCCATGCTTCCCTGAATCAGTGTTCAGCACTGAGAAACTTTGGTATGCCTTCCAACACATTTTTTAATGCCAATTTGAGTTACTTTTGATCAAATCTCTATGAAAAAATGACTTTGTTATTCTAGAATTAATTTAAAATACTAGGTATTAAAATATTAAATTAATTTTAAATATTTTTAAAACTTAGTTAACATTACACAGAAAGGAATGTAAAGTAAAGACAATCTGTGAGAACAGAGCGAGTTAAGAAAGATTTCTCTCCTTAGCCTGGAGGGTTAAGATACTACACTGACTATCACCTTGAGAAAATATTTCTTTTTTTTATACTGAAATTTAAGACAGCATCAGCAAAACAACACAGTGCATATCTCTGACCGCTTGCCCCACTTGTCAACCCAGCATACTGGAAAAATGACTCTCATGAGAAATGACAATTCAAAGAGCAAAGGATTTACTAGGAGGTAGAGTCTGACATCTTTCCATTTGTGTTAGATATGTCCCATGATGTCTTATTACCTGCCCAGCTTTGTAGCTGAAACCAGTCCTGGGTTTCAAGAGCTTTTCAGTAGAGGAAGGGATTTTCCCAGCATTGCAGTTTCTCCCTTATTTTAGGCTTTCGAAACAATTGGAATAAAGGCATTTCTTTGCTCACTTTGTCCAATTAGATTTCAAACTATGTTCTATCAAATGTGTGAATGGAAGAGCTTGGAATAAAACTGGAATTTTGGTGACTAAAATATTTACAAAGGTAAAAATCAGGTCTGTTATGAGCTGACACCTTGATAAAATTTGTTGTTGTAAGTTAGTGCCAACAGAAGGAAAGGGTAAAAGAAAAACGTACATGCCAAACTGCACAGTTTTTAAGTAGTATACACAAAATCAAATATTTTTAAATAGTATACACAAAATCAAATATATTGGATGAAACGCTTCCTCCACAGTGTAAATCTGTATAACTTGTCAGAGATGCTGCTTGGTGTCCAGATGACCAGTCTAAAAGAAAATCCTGAACTACATTTCTGCCATCTGCTGATCACATTGATTATTTTGACAGGTCTACAGAATGTTTAATTCAGTCCAACAGATTAAAAAATGTGGCTTAATTGAAAAGGTAAATTGGTGGCATTATGCAGACCCCAGCAGTGGAAATCAGAAAAAAATCTATAATTCAAAGTGGAATTCAGTTCAGAGTAAACACCTGCCTTTTTCTCCAGACTTTTCATAACAGCTGGGCTACAAATTTTGCTGGTAGCTCCAAATTCAAAAGAAAGTTTTACTAATTTGAAGCTCGGGAAAGTCCAGTCCCCTGCTTCACTATATCAAAAGTTACAAAGTATTTATTTATCTTAGATACAACTTTCTGAAACAGTTAACAATATACAGTTAACAAACAACAATTTCTAACATACCCTACACAGGTCAGAATCTTCACATGAAAGAGTAAGCTTGCACGTCATTAAAATCAATCCCAAATTAGCAAGTCTATTTGGCTGTTCTTCTCTCTGATGCACATTCCATGTAACCAAGGAGACATGGTTATCTCAGATTCATGTCTCCTTCTCATCTCTCTAACTCATCTTAATGTGCCCTATACCTTGCCCTTTCATTTACTTACCTCTGATCAAGCACATCCCATTTAATTTAAACAGGAGCCACTCCTTGTAAGCAGAGTGACACTGCATTTATTAATCTGTCACTGCATTTATTAATACCTGCTCTGTGTGTACAGCAGCAAAGACACTTAGGAGCTTAATTTCTTTTTGTTAGGTGGCTGAATGGTCTGTGGGTGAGTGCCCAAGTGTCCAATTAAGAAGCACAGGAGTTTCTCAAAATCCAAATAACCATTGTATTTACCTCACATATTTTGAGATATTCCTGCCCTCAGGTGGGGTATCTTGTCACATTCATTCAAAATTTAAGGCCCATTATAAGACTTTGAAATCCATCTGAGCAGCAGACCAGAGAACATATGTTTACTTATTCTCCCTGACTCCTGATTTACAGGGAGAACTGATGATTTTATACAATCTTTTTTTCCCAAAATATCTTACTCCCTACCATACACAGAGCCAGTAGGGAGTAAGGACTGTTGCTGAAATTTTATTCTGTATATCTGTCTTTTAGGTGACTCCCCTTTATATCCATGGGGGCCAAAGCAGGTCTGTGCCCTTCTTTCACAAAACTATGTCGAGCTGCCTGCCCACTGGTAGCTGCAGACAGATTTTCTTTTCCTGTGCTTAGCTGTTGTTCTTTTCTATATTAAAATCTTGGGAAAAAAGAGAATTCTTTCCCATAAGTACTGATTTTGAAAGGTTCTGAAAAATTGTGTTTTGGAACACCTTATGACAGTTATTATTGACACAGTACTGAAAATACTCTGACAATAACAAACCAAATGAAACAGTTTTTTGAAAATCCAGGCATGAGATGTTCAAGTGCACAAGTGCTTATTCTGTTTGTTTTTCCTGACATTTCCTGGCACTTCATGTTTAAGGCAGTTGTGACTACATTTGCCATAGAGTGCCTCTATATGAATCTTCCCTACACAATAATTTCACGGTTCTGTCATCATATTGAATTATGGACACACATCTCTGGAGCATTCAAGAAGAACCTCTTCTAGTATGATCTTCTGTAACTACAAGGGTAACTAAAAGCTTTTCACACTGACTAGGTAGCTGCAAGTAGGAAATTTTCTTTACTGCAGTTTAGCTGAGTGTGGAATGAAACTGCAGTACACTAGATGTCTCCTTTCTAAATGTATGTATGTATACATATATGTGTATATATGCAAAAATCTATCTCTCACAAATATTGTCAGATGATGGGACAAATACATGCACGTGTTTTTCATTACAGTGGTTAGATTTCTTTTCCTATTGGTCCAAGTTAAGTAGGAACTCTTTAACATCTTAGGAAAAAAGAAAAAGTCACATTTTATAATGCTTTTTAGATTGTCTGGTGTTCCATGTAATTATGATGTCTCTATGTAAAACTGATATTGAATTTACTGGGAGATTTTTGGGGAAGACTTTTGATGGACCCATATTCAGAACCCAATTGTCTCACACATACATGCTAAAAACTAGCCTAGTGTAACAAAAAGAGTTTGTGACTGTACTTTATAAAATGAAGTCTACATAAACTACTTCTGATCTCAGAAGGTCTTAAATTTTGAGAACTGCTGATTTGCAAAACTAGTCATGTGAGTAATACTGTAGTCTCTCATTGAGAGCAAACATAATAAAATAATGACTTGATATAATTGAATCACCTTGAGTCTCACATCAAAATAAAATTCTTGAATACAGACCAAAGTCATACAGTGAGAAAGAGGTGGACCTTAGGCTGGACAAAATGGACCAAAGGAGGAAGAAAAAATAGAGTAGAATGATTACTGATTTCATCAAGCCTAATGTAGGTAACTAATGAAATAGTCATTTACTATTTGTTTGTTGTACAAACTGAAGAAAGAAGTGATTTAAAAAGGGGAAAAAGTTGACAGCTACAGGTAATGTGGTTGAGATATGCTTTCAGCTCTTTGAAACACATCCTGTGAACTTCAGAGAGACTACTGAGCTTAATTTTGCATCTGTACAGCATGCTATGACAATATAGTATTGGGATTACTGGGTAGAGAGCCTTCATGTCCCATTCAGCAGGCTCTGTCAAAAATGCACAAAAGTAGTAATGGAAAAGTATTAGCACCATTCATGTTTTATGGCCTGCTAAGGATTCAAACATTGGTCTATTTAGGCTTTCAATGGAGAATATCTTCTTTTGCAGCTTTTACAGAAGGACAAAACCTTGAATGGAAAAAGAGACCTAAGTCTGTTAGAGAGGGTTTTACCAAACTCTGAAATCTGACACAGCCTTAATGGTTGAAGAAATTCTGACTTCTGTGAACCTAGAGAAAACTTGCAGAACATGAAGATCATGCATTTGTCAGTTGTTGGCAAAACACCAGGAACAAAGTCAAAATATCTTTTAAAATCAGATACTGAACTTTGAAAAAGCTTGAGATGGAGCTGAATATGTGACTACATCTATATGTTATATAGATGTAATATATACATGTGCGATATGTATATGTGATGTACATACATACACATGTGAACACATATAGATGTGAATATATCTGAAAAGCACCACCTCACTTTCCCAGTAGATAAATGAAACCTGGCTTCTGTTGATTTGTTTCTTACTTGGTCTTTGAACTGGATCTGAAAAGCAGAGATACTATTTTATTCTACAGAAGCACTCCAAATGATGGTCCTAATGGGTTAAAAATTAAAAAGAACTGACTTAGTGAAAAATGTTTTCCAGTGCTAACCAATTCCTTATGCTAGAGAATTAATATGTCCATATTGATAGTAAATTATCTGAAAAGCAAGGCTGGTACTTTAAAAGTACAGAAAAATAGAATGTATCACCTTACATGGCACTTGGTAAAAATTTTTAGCCTGTAGGCATAACATATTATACGAGCTAGAGATAATTCTTATTTTGCAAAATTTTCGGAGGGCTTTGATATCTGTCAGCCAAAAATTACTATTAAAATGAAAAAAAATGAAAGAATTTAAGTAATCAGGATTTATCTAGTTCAATAGGCCTGAGGATTACAGTGAATCATACTTTCTCTCTGTAATCTAATTTGCAATTAAGTTTACAAAGACATCAAGTTCTATAGTGCAGCTACATATAAAATTCTAACTGATTTAGAGACTGTTAATGCTGTGGAGTTTTTTTAAGGGGTGTGTTCTCTTTTTGTCTCGTCTTTTTTATTTTTTTAAAGGCTTAAAGGAAAATCTTTCAAGGTTTCTACCAGGTGATTCTGGAGATAAGGTAGGAGCTTGAAAATTTAAGTAATTTTTTTCCTTTCCCATTGATATGTTCATGGATTTTGGTGTGGTAGAACTACAGATGCCTAGGAAGGAACTTGCAATGGCTGACTGCTCTAGGGCAACAGGTGGTCATTCCTTGGACTGAACTATAGAACATTTTCTTTGGTGGCAGAAATGGAGAAAATAGAGAATCTGTGTGAAATAACAACAGCATCTATGGTGTATTACTGAAAGAGTTTATACCAGGCCCTTGGTGTGCAAGTGGCCCACAACAATGTAAATTAGCAGAACTACTCAGGAGCTTTAAGCTACATGCTTTATATTAGATTGTTTTGTCCAGTTTAGTAAAGACTTTTAGACTTTAAAATGTCTGTATATTCTAACACTTTGCAATATATATTAATCTTCAAAACATAGAATCTGGAGAGGTTCTTGAGGAGTCAACTCTTTCATTTAATTTACAGAAGGCTGAGAAACCTACAGCAAAATTATGACATAATTAATACAGATATCGTTAAGTGAATAAGATAATAACTTTTTTTCTACTAGAAGAGCAACACAGAAAACAAATGTTCTCAGCTGGATGGAGTATTTCTGGGTAACAATATTATACAACTTTTAATTTACAGATTATATTCTGGATGATTAATATTGTCAAAAAGATAAATTATCTGTTCCAACATAAATATAGATTTAGAAAACAGTACTTAAGGGTTTTACCCAGTAGTTGTATATCATTGTCAAATGTAGAAAAAACCTCAGTGACTAAAGGCACGAAGTTCTGCTATAGAGAAGCAGAGTGCTGATTAATGTACAGTTTACTTGCAGGCACATTATTAATTTTTATTTGCAAATTAAGCTTCTGCATCTTCTGTGTTGCTGCATTCCATGATCTCAAAGATAGAAATATACTCTTTCCTCTTTCCCTTCCACTGCTTCAACCTCCAGCTTCTCTTCTTTCAAATGATTGCCATGAGTATTAATTCCAGATGGGAGTAACGTGGGACTGTGTGGTATTGATTACTTTTCTCCTCATTTGAGTCACTTAATCTTGGTATTGCTTCTCGTTTCTCTTGGGAGTCTGAAGAAGGTAATGAAAGCTGCTTCTCCTAATTTGTACCAGAGGCTATGATTTAGACAAGTACTTGGACATGTTCTTTAAGTGTTTTGGTGGAATGGTAGGTTAGGCAGAGAAGGGACTGAGGCCAGGGAAGTTTCCCCCGCTGCAGAGGAGCAGCTAACTAGCTCTGCACTGTTCTGCCTCATAATGCCTTGCTGGGAAGGGGAGGCTACAATGAACACTCAATGCTCTTTATTCCGTTTCGCAAATGAAGATGTGAGGTATACAGAAACTAAATCCCAGAACCACAAAGCAATGAAAGACTACTTCTGAAATTTGTGGGAATTGGATACCTATGAACACTTTAAAGTATCTAGGCTCAGTCACTTGCTGAGATTAGTTTGAAAATATGGGATAGAGCAGGGAACATAAATGTAGTACTGCTGGTGTATTTTCAATCTTAATTTTTATTGTTTGGGAACTTGGGATTTTTCTACTAGCAGCTGGACAAAAGCACAGACCCTTGGTGTGGAATACTTTTCTCCATTCACCTTATCTGTGACAGAGTAAACAGTCCTTAGTTTCTCTGCTTAGATGACTCTGGAGTATTAAAAAAAAAAAAAAAGTAATAACATCCCACAGAAAGCTCTGAGAAAATGGTAATGCTAGTAAGAAAGAAGATTCATTTGAAAGCAGTCCTAACATGGAACTGCTGACTCATTTATATTCCTTGAAATCTATCTGACTACCAACTTTACTGTTTAGTAACAGCAGAGGAGAAAAGGTGAATAACTTGAATCTGATTAAAGTAATCCCCTCTCTGACCCTCTTGGCTCTGACTGTCAGCATTGCAAGTTGAGTCTGCAAGTAACTTCTTTTTATGCTGTCATCAACTGTGAATTATGTGCAGTCTCAACCTTCTCTGACAACATGCTTAAATGCTTTGTTAGCTTCAGGCCTGCACACAGGCTACACGTACAGCCAGTGACTAGAGGCACTGGGGATAGAGCAGACTATTTCAAACCCTACACAAAAGAAGAAGTAATTCTGTGCTGACTTGCCCTCTGTCTGCAGCCTTCATGCTTAGTAGTTCTCATCAGTCCCTAGCTATTTCTACTTATGGTCCAGAATATGTGCAGCTCAAAAAACCTCCTAGTCAGCCTCTGGAGAAATTTAGCAAAGCCTTGACATGTGTGGCTCATGAGTTTAACTCCAGGGAAGACTTTGAACCAAAAACTATTTCTGTGTTCCATGCAAAGCAAATGGCAAACGTTTCCTTTTTTCCTCAATCTAAAATGCAGCATTCTTAAAATATTTAACAATTATTGTGACCTTGCAGGAAAGATGAGTTAGCAGCACTATGATTTAAAAAAATATTTTTTAAACAGTGTGATTGACAGTACAATATGTTCAGGTTTCAAATGAGTATCTGCCAGTTTAGGGGACACAATTTCAACATTTCCTGCTGTGTTCCTGTGGTGAGTGGCATTCTGACAGCTGGGGACTGCAGAAAAAGAGACTTCCTTGCTTAGGCTGCCATCATGAAAGTCCATCCTCCCCATTTTTTTGAACATGGAATTGACTGCCAGGATTCTAGCATCAGGCCTCAACTCAGTGCACATCATTGATCCTACTCTTTTGGAAGGGAGTTAATCTAAAACAGGTGACAAACATACCAGTGGGTATGCACTGAGATGATGTCCAATTTTAAGTGTAATTTAATATAAGGAAATATGAGGTCATAAAGGGTCAGCCTATCTTCCCAGGCAAGTGGCGATAGAACAAGGGTAAATGGACTCAATTTGCACCAGGGTCAAATAAATTTAATCACTGAAAGAGAGGTTGAGGATTGGAATGGGCTCCCTAGGGAAAGGGTGGATTCACCATCCATGGAAGTGAGTGTTCATCCATGGAAGTGAATGAAGGTCAAAAAAAGAATAGATGTGACACTGTGGTATGGTCTAGTGGGCATGGTGATATTTGGTCAAAGGGCAGACTTGATGATCTTGGAGATTTTTCCATCCCTAATGATTCTATGATTCAATGACCAAGACTGTTGGGATGCACTATGTGCTGGAAGAGAGATAGGCTCTGAAGGCCGGAGAGAGAGCCTCTTTCTTGGACCCAGAGGTGACCCTGGGAGTGCAGCCAGGTCACTGGGGATGGGCTGAGAGAGCATTGTGGGTTTCTGGACAGTGTTAGACCTATGAGATGTGATAATTGTAGTCTGTGACCTTATAGGGTATTGTTTACCTTTTACCATAATAGGCAATGTCTGGGAAATACCCCAGGTGACTGGGGGACACTGAGGTGAACATCTTTCCTGTTTATATGATGTGATATCCTGTTAGGTACTGGTATTTAGGGAAATTTCGGGTGTGCCATAAAGGCTTTGCACTTTTTCCACCATGTGTGCGGAGTCCATGCCCATGCGTGATTACTGCACAAGACAACCAAATTTGAGCAACCAGACTTAAAATGGGTGTCTCGCAGAGGCAATTCAGTGAAGAAAGAGTTTGGTACTCTCTTGTTGCTAGGAAAAGTGTTTGTCCCTCCTTTGAGTACCAAGAGAGATTCTGGGGAGATGACCTGGCCAAGCTCAATGTTGTCAGCTGAATAGCTTAATTTGTTCATCTTTCCACTGCAGAAATACAGGCTAGGCCGCAAAGAAGTAGGAAATTGATCGCAATAGACCAATTATTTGTTTTTGCAAACTGCATGACCAATGATTACATAATACTGTTTCCTACAATAAACAATGTTGCATATCATTCAGCTCTCACTTGCTTAGTTAGGAAGCTGAAAAAGTCCCTCTTCTAGATTCACTATAAATGAGATAAGCTGATACGCTTGTATTGCTTGCTTTCTGTTATATGCAGGAACTGCGATGTGAGCTGTTGCTCATCTGGTCTTGTCTGTGAAAGGACATCAGAGCTCACAAAATTGGTGTCGATGACCCCTGACATTCTTGCAGCTAGACAGGACCATACCACATAGAGAGTGTTAGCTCCTCTTGTGATTCCAAGTCATTCGTCTGGATTGCTCCCTGCCCTAAGGTGTGCTACTGAGGCCCCTGGGGCCATGTGCTGGCACAGACGGGCTCTCACAGGCTCACTGCGGCTGAGTTTAAAGTGGCTGTTAGTTCCAGGCAGGGTGATACTTTCAGGGAAAGCAATATTCATGGATTTTCTCTATGACATATTTTCCCACAAGGTCTTAACATTTTAGGGACCAGCAGATGAGATGTTAAGCCTAGACTTTGTGAAAGGGTCAGTACAGTGGAAACAGCTTGTCTCTGTCAGCAGCCACAGTGCACGTGTCTGTGGTGCTAATATGTGTGGTTGTTTGGGCTGGGATAGAGTTAATTGTCTCCACAATGGCTGGTATGCGGCTGTGTTTCGGATTTGAGCTGAGCACAGGGTTGATAATATAAAGATGTTTTAGTTATTGCTGAGCAGGGCTTATACAGAGCCAAGGCCTTTCCGCTTTTGGTACTGCCACACTGGTGAGGGGGCTGGGGGTGCCTGGGAGGCTGGAAGGAGACACAGCCAGGACAGCTGACCCCAACTGACCAAAGGGATGTTCCAGACCACCTGACATCATGCTCAGTATATGAAGTGAGGGGAAGGAAGAGGTAGAATGTTGTTTGGTGTGATGGTGTTTGTGTTCCCAAGTAACTATTATGAGTGATGGGGCCCTGCTCTCCTGGAGATGGCTGAACAGCTGCCTGCCCATGGGAAGAAGTGAATTAATTCCTTGTTTTGATTTGCTTGCATGTGTGGCTTTTGCTTTCCCTATTAAACTGTCTTTAATTCCACACATGAGTTTTTTATCTTTTGTCCCTCTGATTCTCTCCCTAACCCCGCTGGTGGAGGAGTTAGCAAATGGTTGTGTGGGGCTTGGCTGCTGGCTCGGGTTAAAGCATGACAATGAGTTAGATTCTCTTCTCTAGTGCAAGTGAACTCACAGCCTTCCACTCATCAGTGTATCTGAGGCTTGCATGCTCTTAAAGCCATTAAAGTTCATACCCCACCATGCATTATTCCTGCCAATACAAACCTTTATCATCTTTTATTTATCTAATATAGCTAATTTTCAGAGGTAGATTTTATAACTGAAAGCACATTTGTAACCATCTAACTCTTTGTGAATTAAACTGCACATTTGTAAATTCAAATAGCCTTTTGAAAAGCCAGGTACCTACAAATACCTGTTATTTTCATTAACATGAAATGTGAGGAGCTTGCAAAATGTGTGAAAAGTAAGAATTTAATGGTACTCATCTGGCTGTGAGACTGAGGCTGAGGCTGTTTAGTGGCAACAGCTGTGCCTGTAGTACAGCTCAGGAGCATAACAACCCACAACAAAGTACTGAGGCATAAAAACCCACTTCCTTCATATGGATAAGAAAAGAGAAACCAAACAAACCATGTTTTCTGATCTGCATCTGGGGAATTTTGCCTGTGTAGTACTCACATTTCCTGTGTGAACCCAAACAGATAATTTTGCTTTTTTTCTTACCTGCCTTACGGGACTTCTTCACTCTATAAAGAGAGCCAAACCCAGAAAATTAGTTAGACTTTCTGAGATAGGTTCATTTAATCTTTATCTTTTTTCCTAAATGAGAAGGATAAGCCACTGTCTCTTAGTCCCTGCTTGAAATTTCTGAATTACAGGATGAGTTAGTAAATACTTATTTCTAGAATAACAGAATGGGTATCCTTCCATAGTGATTCTCTGGAGAAAAGAGTTGCCACAGAGTGGTTATAAGGAAGTTTTCTGCCCAGTTATCTATCCCGGTAACTGTCTCTGTCTATCACCTGCCTGAAGAGAGCTTAGCTGCTGCATTGAGTCCTATTGTTAAGCTGTTAAGTTTACTCAATTTCTATCTGAAGAAAACAGAACATATAAGTCCATGCCCAGGTAAACTGCGGGTCATCTATACCATCTTTGGCTTGTAGTGCTTTTCAGTTAGCAAACTCAGTGAATAAAAAAATTCATCATATGCCAATTGTATGTTTCATTATAGGGCTTGGTTGATATCATTCCCAAGCAGGCATACGTAGGCATCACGAAACTCAGTGCTGACACCTGGGTCTCTGATTTTCTAAACTCTGCACTTATTTCTAAATATTCTCTCTACTGGGCCTCTAGATGCTTTTCCAGATGTCACACAAGCTAGAGAGCTATTAAGAGCTCTTCTTCCCTTATTCTCTTTCTTCCTGTCTCCTGCAAGCCTCTTCTTTCTGCTAGTGTTAGAACATGAACACTTAGCTATCTTTTCTAGATGGCTACACATTCCTGGGTTTAACAGCCCTTGGACCATCTATCACAAACAAATCCACAGTCTCGTATGTAGGGTCCTTGTCCAATTATATCCAAGTATTCTGCTGTTCCATATGCCAGTTGCCTATTCCCTAACATGCAAACACCACACAACATCATTCACACTGTCTTATTTATTTCTCTGGGTATATTCTCACTGCCATTTTCTTTTTTCAATAAAGAAGGGATTGACTGGGTGGGAAGCTCTGACATTTCTCTCCCATTTCTACTTCTGTTTTCAGTACTGCTGCTTAAAGAAAAAGGTGAATATGACCTTAGGTTCCATAATTTCCCCCTAAATGGAATCACTTTTTAGATTTGCTCTTATGTATATGTGTCCTTGCATTGTACTATCCCGGTTCCGATGGGGTTCTTGCTATGTGATGTAAAAATTCAAATTACTTGAGTGGTTTAAATCTCTTCTTAAAAAGTCTTTAGCTGTAAGAAAGGATCATCATATTTTTAGTATTTTAAGTGTTCTAATAAATTAACATCATCCTGTTTTACATAGTTCCACTGTGGATGCCTTCCTGCATCAGGGGAAGAAGTACAGTTTTAAACATTTTCGATAGTTTTACATTCCTCAGAGTAGGCTGCAAAATATCAAGCTGCTGTTGTCAACTTGCCAAAAAGAGAGTCTGGTTCCTTTTCCCTTTCATTTTAGGGACTGGGAGAAGTTATTTGCTTTTTGAGAGGTCCCTTGTCAACGTTTTTAAAGAGCTTGAAGTGAACCTATAAGCCATGAAATGCCTGGCTAGGAAGAAATACATTTATCAAGATCTAACAGCTGGATATCTTGCAAGATGCTAAGATCTCTTCCCAATTTATCATCTGTGCTTAAGCATGACTTAAAGCTGAGTTGCTTTTAATTGGTTTTGGATCAGGCACTATTATTTATTCATTGCATCACAGGGATGTTCAGGATCTCCAGTTCTGGAAATTTACCCTGCTGTGCAAGAAGCCACAACACAAACCAGAAAGTCTCTTTGTGATTGAAATGATGTATCACAGCATGATTTATTTTTCTAAGAGTTATCTGAAAATCTTAGCTATTATTTCCAAAGTCCTATGCAAAGTAATTTCAAGTTAAAATATATAACTAGTAGGAACTAAAAGGAAATCTGCCAGTGTTCTAAAAGAAACAGATGAAATTCTTATCTGCATGACTACCTACAAAACCCTACCTATGTGCCGTGAAATTAAACATAATTCAGGGATCTACCTTACTGCGTTTGCAACAATAGACAGGTGTTTGCTTGCAAACTCTATGGATATCTGCTGACTAAAGCGCTCTGCAAGAGCTTGGGAAAGTTATTATTTGATTGTCAATGCTTCGTTAAAAATAAAGGGAACTGAAACACAACAGGGTAAGGGAAAAAATATCCCTGTCCACTAAGACATAAGTGAACTACAGGATCTTCTAGGTTGCTACACCTTTTATGCAGTTAATAGATGGCAGGTCCTAACATGCAGAGCTCCTTAACTAAATTAGCACAGAGACACGATCCTCAAATTGTGCATTGATACTATACTATGATAGCACCCTTACCACAAAAAAAATAAACACTACACTGTGGTGTTTCCTTTGGCTGTATACGTACTACAGACTAAAATTTCATTCAGAAATTCTTATTAAGATTTATCAGTACAAGTTGCTGTTCTTGTTTACATGGGTAATTTCCTTGCTTTGCTTATCAGGTTTGAAAAACTTTTGCCTACAGCTCAAAAATGCCCTGTAATATCATTTTAGATCTGTCCAGGGAAACCTTTAATAAAGTGTCAAGTATCACCCTATTTCATATAACAGTTTAATATTCAGAATGAATATTACAGGCAAATGGATTAGTTTTCCTTGATGTTTATGAAGTTGCTGTAAAAGCAGATGGATAATCACTATAGCAACTTAGCACAGAAGGAGAGCGACATTGAAAAGCATTCCATAATCAGCACCGTGACCTTGACAGCTCTCACTTCCAATTGCCTAAGCAATATTTTTCATCTGTTGTAATCAGGCAAATTTCTTGCATAGCAGTAAAGCTAGCTGGACTATCCCAAAACATACTCTGTGCTGGAGTGAACAAATCTAAGAAAGGTCATGCATCTCAATTCAAGATATTTTGTTTTCCCCTTTGGCAACTCATATATTTTTGCATTTCAAACTTAGTACACTGAAATAATTAAGTAATAAGCGGGCGTCATCTATCTCAAATTTTGTAAGACACTGTCTCTCAAAGGTTCTTCATGGACAAACTGAGAAAAATAGCCTAGATAAGTGGACCACCAGATGGGCTGAGAACTGCCTGACCTGCCAAGTTCAGAGGATTGTTATCAGCCACAAGACCTCCAGCTGGATATTTGTCTGTAGTGGTGTACCCCAGGGGCTGATTCTGGGACCAGTATTATTTAATAGCATCACTGACTACCTGGATAATGGGACTGAAGGCAGCTTTGGTATGTTTGTAGATGGTATGAAACTTTGGAGCAGTGACTGATGCACTACAGTTATGTTGCCACTCAGAGGAACACTGACAGTCTGCAGAAAAGAGCTGAGAGGAGCCTGGTGAAGTTCAACAAAAGAAAATGCCCAGTCCTGTTCTTGAGGGAACAGCCTCGTGCAACAGTACAGGTTTGGACAGAATGACCGAAAAGCAGCTTGGCAGGAGAGGACCTGGTGTCCTGGTGGACACAAACTTAAACATGAGCAAGCAATTCACCCATGGTGTAAAGGGTACCAATATCCTGACCTGTGACAGGAAAATTGTTGCCAATAGGTCAAGGAAGGTGAGTTTCCCCTTCTACACAGCACCAGTGAGACACATCTGGGGTCTGGGTCCAGTACAAGGAAGACACAGATGTACTGGAGAAAGTTGGAAGGGGGTCAGAAAGATGACTAAGGCCCTGAAAATGAGTTGTATGAGAAAAGGCTGAGCGAGCTGGAATCTGATGTGAGAAGTGGTAAAAAAAGATGAAACTAGACAAAATCAGTGACAGGACAAGAGAAACAATAAGCACAAAATTAATTATAAAAATCCCAATTTAAGCATAAGGAAAAAATCTAAACTGTGTGGGTGGTTCAACACCGAACAAAACTGTCTTCCGTCCTTTAAGCAGTTCAAAACCCAAGCGGACATGGCCCTGAGCAACCTTGTCTTGGTGACCCTGCTCTGAGAAGAGGAGTTTGACTCAACCATTTGCAGATGTGCCATTCAACCTCAGTGACTGATTGTGTGGTAAAGCATTGTGATAGGACTCGAACAGATGAAGGTGATATCTGATTTACTCCAATGAATCTACCCATCTGCAACTGTCCAGAGATCTTCACCTTTCCTGTAGTAAACTAGCCGAATGTCAATACTGCATCCTCTTCTGCTGCCCCTCTCATGAATCGGGATCTTTATATAACTTTGTAATGGGAACAGAAATGAAAAAAATCTGTATCACAACATTATCAGTAAGATTTGTGGAAAGAAGAAAGTCAAAATAAGAAATAAGACCCAGTACAACTTTCCAGCGACTGGTATGTGTGTACCTTCCCTCTGGAAAGTTCCGTTTCCAGCTCCAGAGGGAGCAGACAAGTATGTTCCTCTGTGGACCTACAAGTTGAGGACATGAATTATTCTAACTATACCATCATAGGATTACAAGTGAGAAACTAGAGATATATCATTGTCTTAGCTGACTACTCTACAAGTCATTTGGGCATGTGAGTACCAGTTTCCACGAAAATCTCAAAGGATTATATTTTCTCAGAATTTCTGTTTTTTATTAATATTCAGCTGAGGTGAAGGTATTACATGAACAGGCTTTAGAACATTCATAGATTAACCAGGGAATCTTGAGTATTTATTTAGTGCGTAGAGAGATTTATGTGCCAAGTGATTCAGGCTTGCCTCTTTCTTGCATAAACGTGCATGCTGAAAAATCAAGTGACTCATTCAAGGTAAGGAAGGTGGCTGACAGCAGAGAGTGGCTATGCCTTAGTCCCGAAAGGAGAAGAAGCCTCGCTCTCTTATTTTTTGTCTTTTTGCTCCAAGCTGAAAACAAAAATACTTTGGTGTACATTCAAACATTAAAAATTAATAAACTTGTCCTAATTTAAAAATCTCTATATTAATGAGATCTTGGATAAGGTTTTTGTTTTACAGTCAGGCCAACAGTGATAGATAACAAAAACTCTTATTAAAACCAGCATCAAGAATGTCTTCACACCCCAGCTGTTTTTCAAATAAAGATAAAATTTCTAGCTTGTTGTACTGAGCTGACTAATGGAAACTTCCCTGACTGAAAGTAAAGATGCACTGCTATTACTTGTTTGTACATAGGGGATGAATTACCCATCTTTCACAGTAGAAAGAAGAAGAACATGTTCGGGTTTTTTTCTTAAAATAAATACATATTTTTTTAAGGAAGTAAGAAGTCAGTTGCAGCAGAATTTGTCATATTGAGGAATGTATAACTCATCCTTGAACAGTGTCAGAGTTTGCTGCTACACCATGAATGTCCCTGGGATTTCCTGGAGTTAATTTTGATCTGAAAAGCCAAGAGGCTCCAAGATAAGATTAGCACAGACAGCAACCTCCATGTATTCCTTTTGATTATGGTGAAACAAAAAACACATGGGAGAAATACCACCATTCAAATACAATTTTGTATCTGAGTGTCTGAGAATTGAAGTAATGAAAGGAGCAACAGAGGCACAGGCCTTGTTTTTTGATATAGAGTTGGGAAATAAGAAACTCAGCTCCCTGAAGTAGTTACATATTGCACATTGCCAGTGGGTAGTTTCTCCCCAGGGTGCTTTCTCCAATGCTATTGAGTGCTCACTGCATGCCTAAACCATTTGCCTAAATCAATACAGAAATCACACACATAAGCAGTCACTGAATGTCTTGTGTGTGAAGCTTGCTTTATGTATAACATAATATATGTATATATTTATGATATATACATATCAGACAAGTATATGAGCACCTTCCAATGGTCCTGACCATAGAAACTTTTGGGTTTGAAATAATGATTAAAAATGTGTGGATAATGTGTAGATAAAATTATTATAATTGATGTTTATTTTGGTCTTTTTTCAGATCAGAACAATACTTGCTTTGTAGTGAGCATGTGCAGCCTTCAGAAGCATAATTAAATAAAAGCCTGAGTGTTCAAGCTGCTCATGGCTTGGATGGGTGCACTGTTCCCTGGGTAAACACTGTCTGGATGGAGGGATCCAGAAAGTGATGATGAATGGAATTAAATCCAGGTGTTGGCAGGTCATACATGTTGATCTCCAGGGTCCAGTCCTGTTTAATATCTTTTTCAGTGATCTGGACAAGGAGATCAAGTGCACCCTCAGTAAGTTTGCAGAATACGCCAAGCTGGAAGGAAGTGTTGATCTACTGTAGGGTAGGAAGGCCCTGCAGAGGCATCTGGGCAGGCTGGGTTCATGGGCTGAGGCCAGGGGTGTGAGGTTCAAAAAAGTCAGTGTTGGGTCCTGCCCTTGGGTCACAACAACACCATGGATTGCTCCAGGCTTTGGGAAGAGTTCATGTAAAGCTGCCCATCAGAAAAGGATCTGTAAATTCTGTCCATATCCAGCTGAACATGAGCCAGAGTGTGTCCAGGTGACCAAGAAAGCCAGTGGCATCCTGGACTGTACCAGCAATAGTATGGCCAGAAGAACCAGGGCAGTGACTGTTGCCAAGTACTCAGCACGGGTGAAACCACATCTCCAATACTGTTGTGGTGAGTTGACCTTGGCTGGACACAAAGCGCCACCAAGCTGCTCTAACACTCCCCCTCCTCAGCAAGACTGGAGAAGAAAATGCAATGGCAAAAAACTTGTAGGTCTGTATAAGGCAGTTTCCTAAAGCAAAAATGAAAAGTTGCATCCATGCAAGCTAAGGAAGGAACTAGAGATTTTATTCTCTGCTTCCCATCAGTGGGTGATCTGCCACCTCCTGGGAAGCAGAGATTCAGGACACCTAGTAGCTGCTCTACAAGATGAACATAAAAACTAATGCTCCCCCTTTCTCCTCTCTTTTCTTAACTTTTATATCTGAGCAGATGTCACATTTTGGTCAGTTTGGGTCAGCTGGCCTAGCGGTGTCCCCTCCCAAGATCTTGCCCTACCGCTTGCTCTGACGGAGGGGCAGAATGCTGGAGACATCGCCGATGCTGTGCCAGCCCTGCTCAGCAGTACCCAAAACACCGGTGTGTCATCAGCACCTTTATAGCTACCAATGCCAAGAACAGCACTGTGAGAGCTGCTGTGAGGAGAATTAACTTCACCCCAGCTAGACCCAATACAAATGTGTTCAGTTCTGGGCCCCTCAATACAAGAGGCAAATGGCCTCGATTTGCACCAGGGCAGGTTTAGATTTAGGTACTGGGAAAAATTTCTTCACTGGAAGGGTGATCAGGCAATGGAACAGGCTGCTCTGGGAAGTGGTAGAGTCACCATCCCTAGAAGTGTTCAAAATACATGCAGATGTAATGCTTGGAGATATGAAATTTTGGTGAATATAGTGGTGCTGGGTTAATGGTTGGACTCTATGATGCTAGAAAGTATTTCTCAACCTTAATGATTCTATGATTCTATGATCAGGCTCCAAGCCATCCCCAACACTGAGAGCTCCAGGGTTTTGCTCCTGCCCCTGAGAGAGCTGTCAGCTTGGGAACCAGTTCCCTTCATCTTCACCCATACCACCAAAGTCCCCCTCATGAAGACACATCTTGATCACAGAAAATCATCGGTTGGCTGTTCCAGTTCTGTGGCTCACTCTTCTACACTTGGCAGTGAGATCAACACAGTTTGCATTACAGTGTCATCAGCAGGGTAGGATTTCCTTCTAAAGTATGTGACACCCACAGGTAGCAAAAATAGTCAGAGCTCTTAGCTATCTGGCTAGCATGTATTACACTCATTTTATTGCCTCTAGTAGACTGTGGGGCTTCATGAATCGTTTTATTAGTAAAACATGGAGCAGAGTAACTCGAGCTCTGAGTTTGATTTGAAATTCAGTGATTGCTGACATATTTAAAAAGCAGGTCTCCAGATACACTCTGTTATTTTTTTCATGACCTCACTGACAACTGCAGAGCTACATACAATGCATGGATGTGAACCTTCACAAAAACATTACATTATCTAACCTTGCCCAGTTAATCCAGGCTATTCTCTTTTTTTCTCTATTATATATACAACTGGAGCAGACTAACTGCCTTACAGTTCAATATTAATTCTTGCTTATTAATAAAGCCTGAAAATTTTATTACAATGGGAGCTTTATTAGCCTCCTGAAATAATTAAGATGTAAAGATATTAATAAAAAGCACACTCCTAAACAACCACATGAATATATTCATCACCTTTAGAAACACTTGAAAGAACCTCAGAAGTTTTATTTCCCTTTTACTGTTTGGAAAATAGTGTTAAAAAGCTTAATTTGCTTTCTCAAGGTCACACATTTAAGTTACTGATAGAGTGGCAATTAAAGGGTAGAAAAGCCAAGGTACTGAATGCTAGCAACCACAGCACTGGCACTGGTGCCCTAGGTCTAATCAGTGCTTTCCTACTCTTGGGATAAATACAGAAGGTTGTTTCTGCCCATTTCCCCTAAAGAAAGAGATGATCTGCAATTTCTGCTGGCTGCTGTGAATTTGGTTTGCTGGAGCTTTGGTGGCTCAAAATGAACCAGCAGCAGGTGGCAGCAGTTTGTCACGCTTCCAGCTTCCTCTGGGTTCACAGGCAACACTTTCTGGCCGCATAAATGACTTTTTGCCTCCTGGGTTTGTTCTGTACTTCTGCAGAAAACAGCTTTGACTCTTCTGAAAAGATTTTCTACTAGCTTTTTTTTCCAGCTTGGTACTGGACAACTCCTGGTGATGCCCAGCCACATACTGCTGGCATCCTTGGAAGACTGTCTGCATGGATGCAGAGAACTGTGATGTTCTAGCAAGCTTGGGTACAATGAGGAAGAAAGGGGCGTATACATGTTCTGGCAGTCTCTTGGGTACTACAAGAGTATCCTGAACTGCATGTGATGATCAGAATTACTTATGCAGACCTCTAAAGCAAGACTATAAAGCACTAAAATATTCCCTATGAAGTGAAACTATTAATTGCACTACTTAAGTGCTACATTTTGCTGCATCTGAATACATGCCAGTAATGTATTTTTTGTTTATTTCCAATTAACATGCAAGGTTTCTTCCTTCTTAACTTGCACTTTATAACACAAGCAGTGTCTCAAGGATATGTAAGCTAATTGTTTTGCACTGAAATGGCTGTGTTTTTCATCTGTTAGCTACAGTTCCTTTGTGCAGGAATGCTGCTAAAACCTTAGTAAACATTATTAAGTACAAAAAGAATGATGATAGTCAATGAGCACTAAGCTGTGGACTAATGGAATGATGCATGGTGCAATGTAAGAACAAGGGGAAACAACAAAAGGAATTCCACATTTGCAAGCAAGCCGAGCTTTGTGAAATCTCTAAAGATAAATTCAGCAGGGTAAAGAGCAATTATGCACTTGCTGCAAGTTCTGCTTCTTAGTAGAACAAGCTGGTTCTGAGAACCCTAGTAAAAACACCTATTTTCATGTCCTTACCAAGGGGAAAAAAGGGATAAAATCTTCTATACATACACATTATGATATATAGAAGAGCAGCATAGATAAAACAATGCACTATCTAGCCTCTATTAATTTTTACCATTTAATCCATGGAATGCTTACAGCTCCCCTCAGGGAAATGGATGCTAGAACTGTGTATGTAAAATCAGTTTATTCTCACATGTGGATAGTAAATAATGTCACCCTTTTATGCTTAATGTGGATAATATATTATGAGGTAGATGCATTATTTAAACACAGAATATTGTCATAGTCACCTTGAAGAAGTGAATTAGGACATATTTTCTGAAAGGATTTTTAATGAAAGGCAACATGCCTTCCTAAAGAGGGAACCTCTCTTCTTCTAAACCAATATTCCATTCCTGTTTATTAGAGTGATTTCCATTATGAATTTTCCCAGACTGATTCACATCTTTTGATTTCTGTTTCCTCTGTACATGGATGAGGATAGTTATTTGCATTTCCTGTTCAAAGTACTCGAACTGACAGAGAGCAAATGCTGTCTGATATGCAAGTAAAAATGAACTTGTGGCGGTACAAAACAGAAATAACCCACTGAAGGGTTAGATTTTATTTTGCTTTTATCCTGGAACATCAAGGGGGTGAAGAACACAAATATTTGTATTTTGATATTTTCTAATGTTAACAAGCATTTTCTACACTCTCTGAAACTGTCTTATCAAGCTGTTGTACCAAGTGCATCATCAGTATAGTCTGTGACAGTGGAACTAGAGATTTTGGAGCTAATTTTCAAATTCCCAACATCTGTGTTGAAAGAGACGGCAGCTTTGCAGGAGCCCAAATGAAGTGAAATTCAGCAGGACAGTGAGTCACTGCTTTTCCTTTTTTGTGACTTTGCTTGTCTGCCATGCATCTTAGGTACAAGAGAAGGTAGGCTATTGCAATGGTGAAAATTTGAGGCCATATGAAAACATCTCTATAGGAGAGAGCTCACAGGCTGGCTTATTGCCCAGGATATGGAAAGGTGATACCATGAAGTTTCTGCTTCCTACTTTAATTTTTTATCTAGGAGAAAAGTCTGATTAATTAATAATCAGAATAAAATTCAATTAATCTGATTGTGCCTGAATTTACATAGAGTCATAGAACCATAGAATCTTGGAATCATAGAGTATCCTGAGTTGGAATGGTCATTGAATCCAACACCTGGCATGCTGTATTTAGCAGTGTTTGTCCCAGACAAGCATTTTCATTAGCAATTTGAACCTTATTATTTACATCCTTTTGTCTCTAGAATACTTATAGAATGTTTCTCCCAAACAAAATCCACTAGTCAGCAAAATGTTAAAATTATTGTATACAGCTATGTAAAATAACTGTCTTATTTCAGCCATCCACATGATATTTCTGACATGAAATTCTAATAGCTCTTGGAAGAGTATGTGCAGACAGTTGTAATGCACTAGGCATGGACTAGATCCCAGTAGAATTAATACATCCATAACTTTATCTATTAATGCCCACCAGCCATCAAGCTGCAAGTTCCAACTTTTGTGTCCCATTCACTTTACATCAATATGCTAACACAATCAGATTGGCAGTTCAGATTAATTAAAACCAGATTAAGAACTAGAGAACACCAAATTTTGTCTAGAAAGAATATTCTTAGAAATAAACACAAATAAAGTAGAAACAATGACTGACAATTACTAAGAAAAAATATTACACGAGACTAAGAAAGAAATCCAGCTACAAAGTCTAGTTAATATTAAGAGTATCACACTTATGTACACAGAACATAAATAATTTGCCTAGCTGACCCCTGTTTCAATCACTCTTTTCCTTTACTTCATTTTACATATAGGAAGAGTTGTTTAATTTCAGGTTTCTAGGCATGTTTGAAGGGCCATTATTACTATACACACACCTTAACTTAGAGTACAGTGTGGAGGGTCTTAGCAGGAGATGAGAATGGGTGGATCCTGGGAAATGCTCTCTCTGCCGGCCAGGACAATCTGTGCTTCAGCCTCAGTTTCAGGGCAGGGAATTGTCTGAAGGCTATCTTAAAACTTCCCATGTGAACGAACTTCTGTCATATGAATTTGTGTTTTCCTAAAAGATTGTGCTTTTCCTTCATGTTAGTGTAGGACTGGGAGAGCAGCTGTATTTCCTATTCTAACTTTGTCCCTTAGGGCTGTGAAAAGTGACCTTCAATCCTCTGCTTAAGACCCTTCAGTTCCCTGAATAACTGGCAGAGAAGATTACTTGGAATGTAGTCAGGAAACAGCTTTTTGCTGACTAGAGGAGAACACCCACACATGTGTTTGCTGCCTTTTTTCATTGTTGGGGTACTGCTTACTTCTAGGGACGAATTAATGTAGTCCCTACAGTATCTGGCACAATCCAGCATTTATAGAGAGAGATAAATTTGAGGGACCAGAGCTGCTGCTGTTTTGACACATCATACACACTCCTTCTCCACTTTCTATTTTAACTGTTTATTTGGTATTAGAGAGATTGAGTTGCCTTGTCTGTCCTTCCATAGATAGGCAGACTTGCATTTGACAGGTAAAGAAGAAAGTACCAGCTGAGCTGAACATGCTGCTTGTGACCCATGAAGAAAAAGATCAGTACCAACAGGCACCTCAGGAGCAGATTTTATTAGGTAACTCCGAAACCTGTTATGGTTTCAACAGCTTTTAATGTTTGACTGAACCAGTCCAACTATTCTTTGCACAGCCCTGAATTCAATGGGAGCAAGAGCAAGTTCCATAAGTGTTAAAGATGCTCTTTTTACAGCCTGACTTTGGGGGAGAGATGAAGAGATAACAAGCAAATTCCAGGGCAACACGAATCTTCCTAAGTCTGAAAGGACTACATTCTGCAGAGATGAGGACAATTGGCAATTACTAAGGAAGGGTTGCTTTGGGACACTTGTCTTGGACATAATGTGTCCAGCTTAATTTGAATTGTCTTAAGTACTATTCTCCTAGCTATTATAAAAACTTAAATTTGCTTTAATTAGCCTTTATTAAAAAAACAGTGCAAACATTAACATTCTTAATATCAGTGGCTTTTTAATTACAGTATGTAATACTTTGCTGAATTTGAGATGAGGAAGTCTATTTTATTAAAGTTGGACTTGAAGCATATTCAGCTGAATGTGTATGTTTACATCAAACCTGTAGGAATTTAAGTCTGTTCTTCCACATCCAGGCGGTTACAATAAAACTGGATCCCAGACAGGTTACTGAGCTGCAAGAGTTATTGGCATGAAGTGGGTGCTGAAAACACTGCAAGCTGAGTAACTGAAACAGTAATAAAGCAAATAAGCTTTCTCACATTTACTGGCAGTTCAGGGAGATGCAAAGTTCTCAGCAGCACAGGTCATAGCCCCACCTGATCTCAGGCAGAAGCTGCGCTGGTGGGATGGGGGAAAAAAAAGCCCATTGCTGAAAGCATACCTGGTACTTCCAAGTGATGAAATGCCTTTAAAGTACTGACATTTGAAGCAACCATAATCTCAGTTGAGAATTAGTTTATTCTGTAGTCCTCTGACTTCCTTAGCCTTTCTACACTAAAATCCAGCTGTCATGCAGCTGACAAGGGGCCCATTAACCCTGCCAAATGATGGCTTTCCTATTTTCAAACATGGTAGGCTCTTAAATATTCAGCCTCTGTTATCAATAGTTGAGTGTCAGCTTTCAGCAGCAGGTTTAAGCCCCTCAGCACAGTGCTCAGTAATTTACTGGGTTAAATATATCAGCATATTTTACTGCATTTTTTACTGCATTCCCTAATCTTTCCCCCTAAACCAGCCAAGAGCTTTTCAGTGATCTTTTAGGTGCATGTTAGTAAAACATATCCTTGTTCAGGCAAGTATTTACTCATACATATGTTTAGGCTATACGAGAACTCCTCAAACCAAATTAGCACAAGCAACTTCCGTAATCAGGACCAATCCATGGGAGGTGTTGTAGTTTGAGGTTTTCTGCTTCACATTTGGTTTAAATTCTCTCTTGTTTTTAGCCATATTTCAAAGCATTTGAGCAGTGTTACTTTCCAGAGCACTGTGATATGTGTAACAGATTCCGACGCCTCTGCCTTGAAGGTGCAGACACATTACTGCTCTGAAGATGGAGCTAAAGATTTTTGCAAAGTTAGAAGGAACTAAATATAAATAAAAAGAAGAGATAAAAAGTTTTTGAGTTTTCTTTCCCCTTGTAAAGGGGAACTGATAAATAAACCATGTTTTCCTGACTGCAGCTTATAGAGTTGGACATCTGTAGCTCATTAGTTTACAACAGTCATTCAAACCAATTAATTGAAAGAATTAGGTGGTTTCTAAAAGAGGGACAGAACAAAAATAACTTCACTTTTTAAAGATTTCTTTTAAAAGTGTTTCTGACATTATCTGCTAAGCACAGACTAACATATTGTTCCAAATATATTATCTTTCATTTTTTAGCTCTTCTTTCTCCTTTTCACCATCTTCAGCTTGGTTGGTATGTCATAAATATCCAATAGTTTCATTCTTGCCCAGAGTTTTCATTTTTGGGGAGGGATATTTTAAACTCCAGACCTGTGAAAAGACACTTTGGATGCTTTGTTTCTCACCATACAGTGACCCAGCATTTGACTACTAAATTCTCTACATGGTAGTTCTAGATCTGATTGAAATGGTTTTAAATATTCTTTCCATACTTAATGCTATGAATTTCAAGGAGATTTTGCAGTATTTTAGGTCTCCTAACAGTTTTCCTTTTGGAAGATTATTGCCAAATGTCCTGATTTTATTTGTTTTGCTTGACTTGATTGAACTGAAGTGGAAATATGTGGTGGCACAGGGTCTGCTGCCTAAGTCAGATGGAGAACTCAACAGGATTTTTAGCTGAATGAAGAAACCATCCCTACTAAACACACACTGGAGGTGATGTCTAGGACTTCATGTTCCTAGGATTCTAAGTTTGGCCAACTTGTAGGGATTCAGAATCACTTTGATAAATCCACGCTGAATCTTGAGTGTTCAGATCTGCTTTACATTACCAAGTCTGTTGTGCCACTCAAATGGATTCAAAATGTAAAATTGTAAACTTAGATAAATCTTATATGTTCAGCCCTGAAAACCATACATGAATACTGGCTTCGGAGCATCAGCTACAGGAACTCCTCAGACCAATGGTGTTTGTAGCATTCCTTTCATGCTCAGTACTCTTTCTATGATGGCTTCTAGAAGTTCCAGAGGAATCAGAAGTTTAGTAGTACCTTCTGCTTCTTAAATTTCTCTGAGGAATTATATTTGATCTGTTTCACAGAATCACAGAACCAATTAGGTTGGAAAAGACCTCTGGGTTCATTGAGTGCAACCTATGACTGAACACTGTGGTGTAAATTAGACCATGGTGCTAAGTGCCACGTCCAGTTCCTTAAACACCTCCAGGGATGGTGAGTCAACAATTTCCTGAGTAACCTGTTCCAATGCTTCCAGTAACCCTTTTGGTGAAGAAATTTCTCCAAATATTGAATTTAAACCTCCCCTGGAACAACTTGAGGCCATTTGCTCTTGTCCTGTCACGAGTTGCCTGGGAGAAGAGGTCAACTCCCTGGCTAAAACCTTCCTTCAGGTGGTTGTAGAGAGTGATGAGGCTAAACAACCCCAGCTCCCCCAGCTGCTCATCATAGGACTTGTGGAGTCTATATCCAGTTTTGTGGTTACGGATCTCAGAAAACAAAATAGTTCCTGAAGTTGTCAGCCTGTTTATTGAAAAACCATTCCTCAGCACATCCTTGACCAGTGGCAGCTGGGAAGGCCACAAAATCATGTTTTCCCAAATGGGTTTGCTCTCCAACAGACACTTGCATAAAGGCCAATTGTTTTCTTTTCAGAATATAGGGCTAAAGCCTTGCTTTTAAATCTGTTTTCTAAAAATACTATGTATAAAAAGAGTTCTCAGGTTTATGTATTTTTAAAAATTTAGATTTTCATTAAAAGAGGTGAGCCAATTGATCAAAAATACCTTTTTAACAGCTTCACATAATAAAGATACTTTATGAAAGGGGTTTCCCAACTTCCTGGAGTCAGAGATAGGGAGAGGGGAGAAAGAATATCACACTAAACAGGCCTCATGATAGTATCAACTTGTAATCCTGTTTAAGATGACTGCAGGTAAGTACCACCTTTTGGGACACTAGGAGGCCCAAAAAGCTACACTGTAACAACTTCAAATCCCTGAGCTCCTGGGGAAAGGAGAGATTTTCTGTTAATTGTGAAGGCCTATGACTCCTTACAGTAGTTAAATGTTGTGAGCTCTGAGATGCAGTTTAAACATCCTTGGAAAGCTTATTGCAAAGTATGAAACAGAAGGATAACAGCCTTAGGTTAACACAAGATAAAGATTTTCATTGAGAATACTACCAGGAATAGCTGGGTCTGAAGGAAGTCTAGTGTTATTCACAGTCTCCCAGAGATGAAACTTTTATGTCCTGTATTGTATGCGTTGCCCTCATTTTTTAAAAAAAATTAAATATAGACCCTTACTACTTCTTGACTTCATGTCCTAGCTGTTCCTGGGATTTTGCCTGTTGGATGAAAGAATACCTCAGTGTCAGATTTGAAGCCATAAGGTGAGATTCAGATGGCTCTGTTCTCTCTCCTGCCTGAGGAGTTTCCAACTCACTCACATGAGTGCTCCAGCAGCAGCATCAGAGTAGAACTATAAAATCATTTAGGTTGGAAAAGACCTTTAAGCTGAAGTTCAACCATAAACCTAACACTGCCAAAAATACCACTAAACCATGCCCCCAAGTGCCATATCTACTCATCTTTTAAATACCTCTAGGGATGGTGACTCAACCACTTCTCTGGGCAGCCTTTTCCAGTGCTGTGACTGTTCCAGTACTGAAATTTTTCATAATATCCAGACTAAACCTCTCTGCAGCCAGTTGAGGCCATTTCTTCTTGTCTATCACTTTTTTACTTGAGAAAAGAGACAGACACTTTTCCTCCCAGCTTGCAGCCACTGGAAGGATTGATCTCGCTACTGTCTGATCCCATTTTGCACCTAACATCTCCAGTGCAAAAGTGTGAAGAGTGGCTCACACAAATTTTGCAGAAATCCTAGTTCTTTTCAGAGGTTCTCCCTTAAGACTGATCATAATTCTTATTACCAGTTTGAACCTATGCTAGTCAGATATGCCCTTACCATTTTCAAGCAGGAAAAACTAATGTACAGAACTACCTCAGCCTTGCAACAATCACTGCACGGAAGTGCAAACAAATTTTATATTAAAATGCAGGCACTATGACATTATGTCATTTTTAGCTTGGAGACTGAATGGTATTTTCCTTGAACGTGTATTTTAGGTTAAAGCCTAATATTTTATAAATCACTTCTTTTTTTTTCACTGAAGATATCAGATTATTTTTGTAGGTTCAACTCACTCATATTCCTGCCTCTCACCATACCTGCTCTATTTCCCATATGAAAGGGCTCCTTACCTTTCAAGAGGGATATGCTGTTACTCTTGCCTCTCTGTCTGGCTGTACATGGCTGTTCATGGTGTGACTGTACAACATTTTTGTTCTCTGGGGAGAGCTACCTAAGCTGTCCCATCCTAAGGTGAGATGAAAATTTTGGAAAGTTTTAGACCCCTTCATTTGCTATGGTTTTGATGTTTATCCTTGAGTAGAGAGATGATAGAAAATACAGAGAAAAGCAGCAGATAACTATTATTGTGTTACTAGCCATCTGAGAAACTTGCCAGAAATTTTACCAGCTGTCCATCTTTTGTGAAGTATTTTCTCTGGTAACTGTGAGTTTCCACCACATGACTTCTCTTGTCCATTTTCTCCCAACTAAGTTTCCCTGTTCAATTCTGCTGCCTGAAAAGACACTGTTCAGCAAGCAGCTGTGCTTAGTAAAGAAGTTGTGCATGTCTTACAAGGCAAGTGTTTTCAGCAGCCTGCTCCCTAGATTTAGCAGCTGTCAATGACAAAGATTTGAAAGTTGCCAGCACGTAAGGGTGTCATATAAAATATTCCCTGTAAGAGGAATAAAGTGAAAAATAAAGCTGAATTTCCAGATACTACTTTTAATTGAGATGGTGGCAAGCCGGTGTGAAGTCCATGTAGTAATTAACTGTTCCAACAGAGGAACAAGAACAATAGTGCAAAGTGTGCTACTGTTAAAATCAGCTGAGGGTTAAGAAGGCAATGATTAAGCATTGAGAATCAGAAATAATCTGCAAATAGGCTATATTCAAGATAATATAATTTTAAGTGTTTTTTTTTTTTTTAAGAACAAAAGCAGAGGGAAGCAGGTCAGAACCACTGAGAATTACTTTGGCTTTGCTTTTAGAGAAATAAGAAGTAACTGCATGAAAATATAATAGCACACTGTACTATTTAAAAAAAATAAACGGATTTGTCCTCCTCATTTGCTGAAGCACTTGTTAAAATATCTACAGAGAAATCTCCTAGTCAGGGAGATGCAATTGAAAATGAGTGCATCAGTGATCTGCTTGTGTAATAGACACCAATAACATTTGACATAGAGAAAGAAATTATAGTTCTCTCTGGAAATGTTTCTCCTACACTGGCAGAGCTGACATTCTACAAAGAATAACTACAAATTCAGTTTATGCAGTAGGAAGAATGGGCCTGATATTACAAATCTCTTTATCTTTTTCAGCTTAGCTATCGTTTGTGGAAGTACTGACTTATGAGTTATATTTTTATTTCCTGTCTGGTTTTGTTTTCTCAGATTAAATGTCTTGGTTTAGATAGAAAGGAGAGCATTGAGGGTCAATTTCGGATTCCACTTGCTTTAACGGCAAGACAAGGATGAATAAGAACAAGAACAGAATTCCACCCTGGAGTTATTTTTGCTTATGGAACTTAGAACACATTGAAATTAAGATTTTAGTTAAAATGAAAAGTATTTTATCTTTCTCATCCTATAGTAAGTCACAGGTGCAAAGGAGCACTCTGTATAACTACCTGGGACAGTCCCGCCACTGCTGAAGGCACCAGAGATATTATGAATAGATGTTACTTGGACTGTGTACACAAACTTAATTTTGGACTTTACAAGCTTTTTTGTTTTTTCTTGTAAGTAAGCATCCAGAGCATGAAAAAGAGAGTTTTTTACGAAGCTATCATGTTTGAATTTCTCCTGGTTATTATGTATTGTCATTCTCTTTTGCTTATTGTTTTCACACTCTGTAATAATGGAAAGAGCTGTCATAGAAGAACTGCAGGAAACTAATTGGAAATCACTCAAAGTTTGATTAATTAAGTGTAATTTACTTTTTGGCATTTTTGAAAGGAACAAATGTTTTCTTACAAAAGTAAAGTTGCTGAGTTTCATTTTATCAGAGTTAAGCTGCTTTCTTCTGAATATAAATGTTTCGATTCTCTTATTTTTATCAAGCAGAAAGTCACAATAAACTCTGCATAATATCTGAGCCGTATCCACTGCTATATTATATCAATTTAATGCTGGTATAACTCAGTGAAATAAAGAGAAACAAAAATTTACTGACTTAAATATACAATACTGGTTATACACTGGTAAATTAATCCTATAATATAACACCCATATATTTTGAGTCCAGTGCTTGAGAAAGATGTTGTGTGAAGAGAATAAAGAAATCAATATAATTTGGCATTATTTTACAGGTTTTAAGTATAAAAATATTCTAAATTCTGTACTTCTATTTAATAGGTTCACAAACTTGAAAAACATACATCTAAGAAACAAAACACCAAGTGCCATTTACAATATATTCCTAAAAATGAGCTAATTTTATGTTATCATTATTTTTTTGTAGTCAGTTTATAGCCTGGTGTGAAATTCTTTCAGGGAGAGTTGATTCTATACGTTCAGACTGGTTTAGGATTAAGTACAAAGCAGACAAGCTACTGGAGTTAAAGAAAGAATAGGATGAGATATCTTTGCTCCAGTAAAGTTCTTTTCCAGGGTCAGAAGTGAATTATTCCTGAAATTCAATGTTATGATTACAAACCAACTAGAGTAAAGTTAACAAAATCTTATTTCTTCTCCAGCTTCCTTAGTACAATTTACTTTCTGGCTGAATCTATTTTTATTGAAATCATGATGTAAATATCTGTGAATTTGAGGTTTTGTGTATTCAACATTTCTTGAATTTTACCAGTCAACCACACATTTCTTTTTTTCAGTTGTCCAGGGATGTCAAGACTGTAATTAACACTAGACTCGTCAAATTCATAGACAGTATAAAGCATTGGCTTTTAACCCGTTTTTGACTTACAGGTACGTGCTCTGACAGCAAATGTTCAAAATATGTAGGAGGAAAAATTTGTGAACTGATGTGTTTAAATTTCTTAAGAGAAGTTGAGTTGCTATTACTAGGATTCATTAAACTCATTTCAGTACAAGGCTGTGTTGTCCCATATTAATGTCACTTAAAAGAAATGCAAGTATCAGATATTTGTAAATATAACTGATACATGAAGAATGGATTTATTTAGATTTGTAACATGCATAAGGAGAAAATCCACATGAACAAATTTGACCTGTCTTAGAAAAGGAGAATTTCATGAAGGTTAGTAAAAATCTGAAAATGTAGAGAGTAAAGGGTAAGGAATAGCAGATACAGTAAATACATCAAGTCAGGCAGAAGACCAACAGATGAAACAGCTAACTAAGCAACTGTCCAGCCCACCTGGTGTTGTATATGCCTCATTTTTCAGGTGCTGCATATGAACTGCTCACAGAAGTTTCTGCTTCTCAGATGGCAAATCATTCCTAAGAAAGGGAAAAAAGGAACAGAAGAACTCTTTAAAATCACAAGTCTTTGTGGCTACAAAAAGATCTGTGCCTGTGTCATCAATTTACCACCACAAGGCAGACACTTAAAAATTGAAACCTTGGAAAAACAGCCAGCCCTCTGCTTACTGCTACAAGTTACCAGGGGAACAAGCAGGGATGAAAGCCTATGTGGCATCAACTGCTCTGTGGCACCAGCTTGTGTGCATGCTCTTGTGACACGCAGAGAACACTGGAACAGTCAAGGCAAACAATACAGAGAAGATCAGTGGACGTACTCATAGTGCTTGGTGCTATTGAATGTCAGCAAGGGTAGGAAAACCTACTTCTACCTTTAAAATAAAGAAAAACTAAAACTTCAACAACAAAACTTCCTTGCTTTGAAGCAGTTTTACACTTGACATTAGTCTAATTATCAGGGGTGTTTGTTTTTTTCTTTCCTCATTGAAATACAATGCCACAATCTTTGTTTAGCAAGGTAGCTTCGTTATTTAATATTTGGTACATCATAAGCAAGCCTCTGCTCCAGGTAACAGATTTTTCAGAATGTTACTGCATTTATTCTACTTTCCTACGGTAGGGATAAACCTCAAGAAGATGGTAACTCTGAGAGAAAACAAGTACCAGAGTATAAGAAAGCAAAAGCTTGGGTGTTTATTGTTGTCTTTCCTAAACTAAAGCATGTATCCAAATATGGATACATCACACTTGTGACAAAATCTGTAATGTGAAAATGGAGTTATATAAGAACAAATCATCCTTGTTAAAATCATAGAAAAATGTACATTAGAGGCATTTAATTTACATTGTCAGGGAAACAAAAAAATGGTTCTGAGGACTCTCTTAAGAACTTAGAAAAATACATAAATGTCATGATCAACAAAACCAGCACAGATTATTACTTTATTTGCAAATGAAGAATATAATATATAACCCTTCATCCTTGTTAAACCTGGCAGTTACTGTCACTGGCTCATATGTGGATCTTTTCCTTTTGTCAGCCTTGTATTTTGCAGCTTTTTGATGCTCTGCTCAGACAGCTACATTTTAATAAAGCTTTGGTATGTGTGTGTTGAATTTTAAGCAAAATTACTGTTCTTGAGAAATGGATAGGGAGGAGAATCTTCCCAGACAGCGGACTGCCAGAGATCAGATCTCCAACGTTTTATCTTCATCAGTGGATGGTGTGCAAGGTTCTGATGATTATAAGGGTCCTTTAAAAAAGCGATTGGTAAACATGCAGGTACTCTGTTAGAAAAGGAGGTAAAGAAGAGTACTGACTTCTCTTTCACAGTCAGTACTTGGTACTATAATTTTTCTGCTTAAATTGTTCTGGTAGTCTGCAGCTCACAGATTCTGAATGGCCTCTGCCGGCCATAATTTTCTGATCAGCTGTTATTAGACAGCCAGCTTGCTAGATTAGATGGGTAGCGGCTTCATCACTTAGAGCTTTCTTTACTTTCCTTGAATATTTCTTTCATTTACAAGCCTCCCTCTCTCAAAAAAAGCAATAAGAACATACACATTAAAACGTGTTCTATGAAAGAATAAAGTCACTTTTCCCTTTTAATAACACCACCTCAGTGCTCTGTAAAGATAGGGTAGCTAGCCAGAATGCTGTCATACCTTCTGTAAGGTCTGTCAGGTATCCTGCCTTTATGCTGCTCTTGTATCACCTCCTACTAATGTTGTCACACCACAGAATGTCTTTTGTTCTCCAATCACTGCACAGGCAGCACAGTGACCAGCAATTGCCATTGCTTCTGCTTTTTAGCCATTCCTTGTTCCTCTAATGCAATTCCTAGTGGCTAGAATATCTTCTGCATGCCCTGAGCTACCAGCTAAGTTTCACAGCAAAAAAGAAAGTTCTCCTATTTTACCTAGTAGGCACAAAATGGGATATTCACAGCCTGCTCTTGCAATCCTCCTTTTTATTGCTTCTCAAAGTCATGATCTGGCAGCACCCAACCAGTTCCTTATGGATGATAAATCCCACCAGGGCACTTCCCAGTCCTGCAGCTACCATCCCTTTACCGAGAGACAGCCTCTCCTCTCAGCTGCTGGCCATCTGTCAGGTAGCTGGGAGCAGCAACGCTGCTGCTCCAAGATTAATGTCTGTTGAGGGGTGAAACAATGCTGTTGTGAGGCTTTTGTACAAAGATATTTTCCTGCTTCAGAATGGGAGATGTGCCCTATCAGAAAGGCAAAAGCACTGCTTCATTTTGTGGTTGGAGATTTTGAATGTACCAGTGGCCACTCAGATCTACAAATCATGAAAGAATATTCCTACCAGGAGCTAGAGGAAGTGTATAGGCTGGGTTTGAAATAATTCAGTGCAGTATTTTACTGCAAATACTGCCTACATGATACAATATAACTCTTCTTAAAGACAAAATTAATAGCTTAGAAATCCATCATCTTTGCTTTAGTTTCCTAAATTGGAAGCATTTGACTGTGGTCTTTAATTTAAAATAGTCTGTGAGGGCCTGCATCACTTAGGAAGCATTGCATTGCTCTCATCCTCAAAACAGCTTCTGAGTTTTAATCTGCAGCTAAACTCTAAGGTCACTTTTCTTGCAGTTTTAGAGATCACTTTTAATCTGTTTTGAATTCTGAATTTCCATTATCTAAGGTCTTGCTTCTTTTCCCAGAGAAATTAATTGATTTGCCTTATGACTTTGAAATCTGCCCTGAGTATCAACATCAGTTGTACTGGGTTTGGATCTACACTGCTATCATAATTTCATTATCAATAACATTTAAGTTTTCATTTGCTCTATTGTCTTTGGCTGATCAAGAAATCGTTCTCATATTCTGGAAAATTAATATCACTTCTTTCTGTACCCCAACACTGTTACACAGTTCAGGCAAATTGTCTTCTGTTCCTAAATCAGCTTCTCAGTGATATTCTCAGGGCCATAAGCATGCGAAAATTTGACAGCTTCCATATTTTCTCTAAGGACAGCAGAATTGCAAATGCTAGCTGAAATGCATAATTGCATTCTGACTTTTTCCACTGGTGGGTTTTTTAATTCCTTCTCCTTGATCTTCAGCAGTCCTCAGCAATTCCATCAGAATAAGGAGATACACAATCAGAAGAGCCTGTCTTGCCAGGAATCCAAAAGAGACTTCATTCTTTAACAGCTGGCTTTTGATCTCCTTCATTGTTTTCTGTTCAGTAATACTTCTTACAGGCCCTGTTAATGACCCTGGAAAAATTGCTTGATTTTTCTGCCCATTTAGGGATGACGCTTCCCTCCACTGAAATCCTTTTATTAAATCCAGTTTTTATTTGCTACAGAAGCTAAAGCAGCCTGAATGTTGTGCTTTGTAGCTGTTTATTGTGTACCGTTTACTCTGAGGAACCCAACTGTCTGTTAGAGGAAAATCTCTAATTTCCATGCCTGAATACTGAATGTATCTTGCTACTACTGCTACTAATGTAAACATGCATTTAAAGTGACTACTAAAACTATCATTTAACAGTGTAAAGTGTGTTAGTAGTGGGGTCTTTGCAGTAAGGTGCTTAAACCCTTGTGCTCATTCCTTTCTTTACAGCTGCTGAGCGGTGTTGAATCTGATGTGGGTTTTATGACACCAGTTTGGAAACTGTGCAGACCTGCTGGACTGATTTTTGTAGGTTAAAAAGTATATAGACATTAGTAGGCACTACTATTCTTTTCTGTCTTAGTAAGGTCAACAGGAACTAGATGCAGTGAGGAGAAAAAAGTTCTATCTCAAAGACTCATTCACCTGGCCTGTAGTCTAAACTTGTAGGGGCTTCTAACACTGGCTGATATGTCAGTCATAACAATCACATCTGCCATGCCAAAATCCGGATGAAATCTAGTGAATTTAGTATCTGCTGGGTCGAGGGTATTCAGATGATACAATACTGGGCATACAACACTCTTGTATCAAGCAGGTATTTGTCTAAATTAGGCTAAAAAGATGCCTTTCAGTTGCTCCGCAAGCCAAGGAAGACATCAGTACCAATCCACAGGATGCTTTCCACCAGTCATCACTAGGAGGGATGAACTGTCAGTGTACTCAGTCCTTTATGTAAGATCCCAAAATGAATTTGATCATGAAAAATACTAAAATCTTCTTGATCAAACTTGACTCAAAGAAGTTGTAAACCTCAACTTTTAAAATTCAGCCAGAAAGAAATTATACCACGTGTCCTCTTGGAGTTGTCTGCTTCTAAGAAAAAGTCTCCTGCTGGGTTCTGGATCTTCCCAGTAGTGGACTGCTTGGATTGCTGAAAAGTATTTTAGTTGGATCTGATCCTTTTATTTATTAATAGCTATTAAATCTATATGTGGCCACTTGTATTTAGCAGTCTTTAGACATGACTCCCAGTTGGACAGAAATGTGTGGGTTCTGGGGGTGTGTATACTCACACTATGAAACTGTGTGGATAAATGTTAACTGTGCCTACACTGTGAAAAGCAATCAGGCTAGCAAATGGCTAGCTACAGGAAATTAAAATGATATGATTTCATACTAAATATTAATTAAAATAAATTAACCTTTCTGCAAAAAGCTCTGGAGGCAATGTGCTCTCTCTAAAGTGATTAGTTAGACAATGAGGTCCATGCTAAGTCTTTTTTAAAAAACCCTTTTCTCCACTAGAGGTATGTTCAAGGAACTAAAGTATGTAATCTATCAGCTGCATTTAAGCAGTACAAGCATCTACCCCTTAACACTGATAAAAGTTTTCTTAAAATGCCTGTCACCATTCTCTTTTTATCTCACTTGGATGATGACTTCATTAAATAATTATTTCATCCTCACTTTAAAAACCTTGACCTATAACAGAAAGAGGTTGTTTTTGAAATAAATTGAATGTCTTCAAGAGATGAAATTAAAAAGTTTGAGGGTGGGGATATAGACTGCTGCTGGGTAATTCCCCCTACCTGCCATCTACAGCTGACATTTATTAGACCCTTCCAGTCATTTGTGCAAAAAATCTGCAGTGGTCCCTCTGTTCCTGTTACTGACTTTCAATCAGTCCTATAGGCTTTTATTCCTGAAGTGAATCAATACAGAGAGTTATTTTCAAAAGGCCTAAGACATCTATAACCTATTTGCATTTAGAACATTATTTCAGTTTCTTTCCCACAGAGCAAATATCACCAGCAGCAAGACCACATCTTTTCATATCTGTGCAGGGAAAAGGACAGTTTGTCACTTTGGGCAAAGATATAAAGATATTGTTGGCTTATGTATTTGAAGATTTATTTTTTTAAATCTGCCTGAAAAAAGTACAAAAGAAAGAAGATGGGAACCGTGCTCTTTGAATTTATGTAATGTTAATAATTTCCAAGCAGACTGCATGGTAATCCTTCAGAAGGATTCAGAAGGAACTCTGAAATAATGTAAAAAATACCTTAGTTTTAAAAAATGAACAAAAATCCCTTACTATAAACTCAAATTAGCCCAATATAGAAACAGATCACATAACTCATTGCCTGGCATCAGGAGTTTTTACCACTTGCAAGTATGTGGATGTCTACAGATTAGGGAGTGGCAGAAAATATTTTAATTGAAATATGTGTCCAAATTTCAGAGATAATTTTGACTGCCCTTTTTTAATGGTTACTTATGTACTTAGGCACTTTTAGCATGGACATATATCTAGAGTGGATTTTGAAACTGATGATAATCAGAACATCACTTATGAACAGTTTTTACTGCACTGCTGAGAACCTGACCCCCCATAAAAACACTTGCGAGCAAAGTTTGCTGATTTTCATTCAGAATTCAATCTGTATGGATTATTTAATCCATCAGAAAAACAGAGTATTCTGATTTGGAAGGGATCCACGGAGATCAGCAAGTCCATCTCTTCAGTGAATGGTGCATGCATCTGCCACCTTGGCATTATTATCACCATTCTCTAACCAACTGAGCTGATCCCAATTTAGACATAACTCACACGGTAATGTATAACATGTAAATATCTGAGAAAGCATAGATTTCACATAAGCAAGTAAAAATCTTCAGATCCTTTTACTTTTGTTATAAAACTGGATGATTTTCTAAGTTCTCACCATAGCATTTACTCCAATGACCAGATTTTCAGTGGTGAAAATGAAAAATTGAATCGGTACAGAATATTCTCTTTGTGAGAACTGTTGTTAATGTGCTCTCTCAATCAGGAGTTGGACTTCAATGATCCTTGTAAGTCCCTTCCAACTCAGAAAATTCTATGATTCTATGAAATAACTTTGACTTGTATTAGCAAAGACTGAAGATGAATGAAAATAAGGTAGAAGAATAGAATGGTAGAATTCAGCTCTTTATGTAATATAACACATAAAGTTCACTTGGAAGTTCCGTTACACACAGTTTAGTAATTGTTTTAAATGAGACATTTTGAATTGAGGATGGAAACTACAAAGGTTTTTTGTAGCCACCACCATTTGAGTTTTCAGATTGCCACATATATATCCCAGAATACTTTCTTTTAAGAAAAGCAGTAAATATATCTGTGATGCTGGAGTACTAGAGCAGAGATACAGCAGTCCTGAGCAAAAGTCACAGAAGCATGGGAATTAAGAGGTTTTGGTCTGACAGAGATCCCTCAGATCCATCTGGCAGCTAAAAAACAAAGAAAGTGGCAACGATGTTCTGGGAAATTCTGGAATGGCACATATTGATTTGCTCTTTAGTCTGAGCAACATACATATTTATTTCTTGTAAGTCTGTTAAAGAAAGAAAAGTGCTGCAAGATTTAAGACCAGCAGAACTGGGTTCCAGAGAAACCAGCATATAATTTGAACTGTCCAGTCCTGCATTTTAAACTGGCAACTTCACCTTTTACTATTTTTTAATTCTATGCTAATTTTTAATGAAGAAGTAGTTCTCCTACTTTAAACTAACCACTCCTTGTTAGTTTAACTAACTGCTGACAGTCATAGATTTCTTGTGTTGAGTTTATATTCTACAATACATCTTCAAGACAGAAAATAAGCAAAAGGGTGGTGAAACTCTATGAGTGTTCTGGCTGCGGTACACAGAAGTGTTTAATACTTTGGTTGTAGATATAACAATAGGAAGATCTACAGAGGGATATTCACTAACCCTTGTTTATGCCTCCTTACACAGCAAGGGCAACTGACTATCTCAATTTTATAACAAAAATGCTAAGAAACTAAAGGAATAGCTTCATCATTGTTACTAGATTAAGATTACAACACATTTCAAAACTCTGATTAGCTGCAAGGTAATGCTTTCAGCGTTTGTTTTATTTGTATATAATGCAAACAAAGCCTTGAGAAATGTCAAAAATTAAATCTCCTGTAGTCTGCTGGCTTTTCAGAATCATAAGGCTTACAACAGCAAATTAGCCCTCTGAACTGCTTTTTTGTGAGAGTATAATTAATTTTCTTTCATGTGTGGAATGTAAGACTTGCTTGAGCTTGTAGTGAATACATATTTTTTAATTGGTTTAGTGTTGCCAAAACCTCAGAAAATATACAACATACTGAAGAGTCATGCAACAGAAATCTTCCTGCTCCATTTGCTTTATCAGACATATATCAATTATTTACCAGGCAGAAGGTGCAATATTATTTAGGGTCGTCAAATCTATGGAAAATAGCATCTGACATTTCTGGAACAGAGTGATATTGCAAGAGCTTCCTGGTATTCATTTATCAAAGATGAGTCACTGAGTAACCTCCAAGTTAGCACTAAGAAGGCCAGTTTGGACAAATGCATTTCTCTTGCCCACAGAAAATGTGCCCTGAGACATGAATACTAGGATAACACTCAGAAATCCTTAAGAACTATACGATTAATTCTAAAAATAAAAGGATACCATTCCTATAGTTCTGTCTATATGGCATTTTCTGGTGTCTGAATGTCAAGCCTTTTGTGTCCAAAATTTTAGCTTGAGTCAGCTGGAGGTCAAAATGACTTCTATTAGTCTGAAGTGCAATAGTCAACCTCTCTCACCCCAATGTGCATTTTTTTATTTCACAGGGCAAAGGCCTGTTCTCATTTCCCCTGTGGTCTAAGAAAATCCTTTTTCATTGAGATGCACAAAGTGTAAGGTATGTCCAAACTTGGTTCAGCGGGCTCAGCTGGACAGAAGTTGTGAAAGTTAGTCAAAACCCCTCAGATATCAGCTTGGCAAGATTAAATGCACACTCCCCTTCCACAATCTGCACCACGAAGCAAACTGTAGGATAGCAGGTATAGGCAGTAAAAGTTAAATGGGCACATCTTACTCTCACCTAGCCTGAGGCACATGGGAACTCTTTGCAATTGAAATGGTAGAGGTTTTTATCAAATTTAACACCTGTAGAATCTGTACATATGCTTTATATACTTGCAGTTACAGTCAGTGTTTAATAATAAGCAGAAAGAAATATTTTAGCCTGTGAAATGCAAGATTAATAGTTTTTTGCCTGAGAATCCACATGGGCACAGAGTAATGGCCTGAAACCAGAGCCTGTGCCATGTTTCCAGCACCTGCATGGACTTTGAGAAGCAGCAGACAAACATGGTCCAGCTATGATGCTCCTTTGTGACCGAATTAGCTTCTAAGAGCATTAAGATTAAGTATCCACGGGGACTGAGTTCACTGCTACAGGACTGAAGGTGAAGGCTAAAGCTAAGTTTTAATCCAACTCATCTTAAACAAGCTAAGTGGAGCCCTAATTCTTCACCTCTATTTGCTCAAGTGAGCCTGCCTGCCCCTGAGGAGCACTGCTGAACTGTAGAGCTATGTTGTTCACTTACCTGGATAAATGAATGGGGGTGGGGAAGGATTCCTGCAGTTTGATGCAGAGAAGTAAATATCTATTAAGTTCCATTAACCAGCTCCCTCTTCAGCTGGTATAGTGTGCCAAAACATCAACAGATGTAGAACTAACCATGGGCCTCACATGCTGGTCATTATGCTGGAGCCTATCAAATGGGTGAGGTTTAAATGTGAGGGACATCATGCCATGTTAGGCTCCATCTGGTCTAGAAGAAATGCTAACCACTTGCCTTGAAGAATTTAACAAAATGGCACAGGACTAACTTCTGCTGACATTAAAGCTGACCCAAGCAGATGTTATAAAGCTGTGCAAAGGCTGTGCAGCTCTAGCTGACAGTCTTGGGACAAGATTTGCACAAAACAGTTAAGGGCTGGCTGCCCAGAATGAGGAATATGTTGCCTTATGCTATGAAAAACCGAAGGCTATGTATTGATAGGTGTTGAAATGTTTGTTCAACTGCTGATGCAGCAGAGAATGTGCATTAAAATTATGAAATTAATATGTGGTCGTATTACATACAACCATGATTTTTTTTTTTGACAAGTAGGTATTCTGTATGCAAAAGTATTTTATTACCAGGGCAGATGCAGCATGCTGCTATTTCTAAGTCCCTTTTTTAAAGTCAAGGTATATTAGAAGTATAAGCATTACTGCTGTGGCATGTATTTACACAACAAAGGCCTGTTGGGTATTTTGGGGGGATTGCCATGATACTCTTCCAGCATTTTTCATGTTTGAGGCCTGATATTAAGAGAGGGATTTTTTGTCACCTGTCCTTCCAAACCCAGCTAGCAATAACTGGTGACTGAGGCAGTCTGGATTATCCTTACGGCAACTGTCCCATGTACACATATTATTCCTTGATACACAAAATTTTATTTTCTACAACTATTATTTCTGTCCTATTTAGCTCAGTGGAACAGTATAAATGCATGAGCTGATCTCAACCATTAGAATTTGAAACTGCAAATTATTTAAGAAGGCCATGGGAATTGTAGAGTTTTTTCAAGTGCATGTATGTATAAGCACACACCCTCAGCAAAATTTGTTTTATTATAGTGTGTTGTGTAAAGAAAAGAAGGAGGAGAATAAACATAATAAACATAATGAGCAGGCAGTCTTCCCCCAACCAAACCGTAAAAATTTGCCTTCCTGTTGTAGTAGAACAGCTGGCTACCAGCTAAGCTCCAGCTGTGAGTGGAATGGTTGTGCCACACCAGGAAGCAATATGCTGAAATAGGAAATACAAGGTTTGTACCAAAGGTTGCCTCCAGAAGGCAGGGACAGCATGGCCACTGCCTGAGGGAAGACCAGTCAGGAGCTAAGGGGCACCTCAAGGCCTGTAGAGCACAGGGCTCACCTGCTTAGGCTTGTCCCACCATTCCTAGCATGGAAAGCAAGACAGACCTGGAAATAACAGCCAGATTGAACCACAAGCCCAGACTGTAAGAAAATACAGCAGCGATGAAGCCAGTGTGAGACCAGCCTGGAAATCGACCCACAGGTCTGGGTCTGGGCCTGCCGTCCACTGCAGGCCTGGGGAGCCAGGCCAAAGTCCAGGCCAGGATCAAGGTGCTCCATGGCCAGCCCGGGACTATAGCATAGTCAGACACATCAATCCTCCAGTACAGCTCAGACAAGAAGTGGAGGCTTCCTGGCAGAGGTCAAATAGAACTCTAGGGCCCACAGGTGTCAGAGAAACCCCAGTTCCCTCACCTCGCCGTGGTCAGAGCCGTGCCATGCCCGGAGTCTGTTGCTGGGGCAGAGTGGGACAGGGGAGTGGCAGTGCCCTGAGGGAGCCCTCTGCCCCCACAGTCCTTGCCCAGCCCCACTCCGGCTCCATCTGGGGCCGGGAGCCTGATCCAATGGCCAGGGCTGTGCCCGATGTCCATTTTCTTCTGAATGCTGGCTGTAGGAGTAAACAACAGCAGAAGTAGAGAAACTAAGAAATGCCACTGCAATTTTAACTTTCCTTTCAACTGATAGGTTTGCAGGTGTTATTTTTTTTAAAACATCAGATCATATGCTGTGGAACTTGTCCATGTCATTTTCAAGGGAGGAGACCTCAGCTGCATCAGGCTGGAGATCCTTGCTGTGGTTGTGTTCCTCTTGTAACATTTTACTGCTATGCAAGAATGGAGGTGAGGTCTAGAGACTCCAAAAGGGATTATACTTGTATGAATGCCCTGGTGAAGAGGATGCCAAATTGACAGTCTCCCACTGCACCACTGCCTTCTCTTAGCAGTGTGTTTTCTGCTGGCTCTTTCACTCAAACTGCATGACTCCTTTATGACCTCTTTTGTAACTATGCTTTTGGGATTGGGTGACAAGCTTCCCACATAGCCCAAAGATCGGTTTGCCTTCTCAAAAACCACAGGGAGGCTTTAAGTGTCTAAAGCTAGGTTTTATTTCAACAAAAACTAAGATAAAACTGAAAATGCAGAATCTGCATTTCTGCAGGGCAAGCCAATAAAATAAAATTTTGTTTGGGGTTTTGTATAAGCTGTTCTCAATGTATCCTTTCTCTCAGACTTTTGCTATGTCTGGCAATTTTAAAAAGAAAAAATGAATGCAACTCAGGTCTGCAGAAAAAATCTTTTCTCCGTAACCTCTAAGGTATAGCTTGGTGTTTCCTGGCTGCTCAGAAGTTACTAGCCTGTGCTAAATGTGCCTGACTTGCTTATCAAAAGTTGAGTTTTAAGCCCCATTCTTCACTCACAAACTCTTCTTAAGCTTTGAATGATAAATTAAACTTGGAACTATGATCTCCCATATTCCTTTTGTCTCAAGGCACAGAGAACTGCACAAACCAGTTAATAAACTTGCTGCCTGGACACCCTTTTTTAACAAGGCATAATGTTACTTTTTTTCTTTCTTTTTTTTTTATGATGAATAAGGAAACCCTGTCTCTTTTGAAACTCTAGCTTAAATGATTCTGGGCAGGAAAAAAGGAAAAATCTGATGAGTCTGTTGAGAGTTGCCCTGTCCAAGTTTTGTCTGAACAGGAATATACAGTATTTTAGTTTTTAACTAAGTTATAAACCATCACCACAAAATGTATTTGTTCAGTTTTGTTGCCTAAACAGACTAAATAAAAATGACATTTGTCTGTAACGAATGGATGATGCACTTCATTGCTTATAGTAGCAAAGAGAAATTCTTAATTTAGGGTTGGTTTTCTTTGCTGCCCTGGATTTTTTAACTCATTTAGGGTAAACCCTTCTCCTTATATTTTTTGTGTAACTCCATGCTTATATCATAACTAGCCAGTTGACTAATACATACACAAATGCTTAGATGCAAAGAGATGGTGACATTCTGCACTGTCTCTGTTAAATATGGAGCAGAAACAAGGCCCTTACCACTGCTGCCTGTTACTTATGTAGTCTCCAGTCTCCACGCATAAACTCCAGCAGCAGACAGAGATTGCCCCATATGTTCTATAATTACTTCTTCTATGGTGAATATGGCATTTATTCAGTCATATTTTAGAACAAAACCCAACTTTGCCACTGTTGCCTTGCTTTTCACAGTTCTTCAATGTTTTTAATTCTGTAGACGAAGTTCTCATACTCTGTTCTGTAAACATAAGCCATGTTATGTCTAACTGCTAAGATGTTTTGATTCCTTCTCTCAAGGCGGAGACATTTGACGAATCTCTCCTTGGACCTATGTATTTGAAGGGTGGTAATTTCACTATCCAATCAGTGAGGTTTTCTAAAGGTCTATAAAATAAACGAGACCCCCCAGCTGGGAGGCTTGCCGGCTTCCTGTGGGGCTTCCTCTCTCTCTCTTAGCAAGTGTCTCTGTGTTCCTTTCGTGTCCGCGTGCGACAGCCACCAGTTTTGACATAGAAGCCCAGCCACAATTGTGGACTGAAATTTCAAATATCCTTAGTGTATTCTTCGTAGGTGATTGCTTTGGGCTGTTGTCATGAAAACTCTGGACTTATGAAAACTCCTACTTATTTCTCCCTGCTCCGAAGTGTTGTGTCTTTCTTGTCTGTCCCTGTGCACTCCCCACCCCCACTCCCCACCCCCACAAGGATGAAGTACGTCTTTCAGTCTATTAAAGATGTCACGCAGAACAAAAGAAAGAATTAGAAAGGAAAGAGGGATCTTTGATGCCTCTGATGTAAATAATGTTGCCTTTGACATCAATTTTGTGAGTCATTGTTTCAGGCAATATCCTGGCTCATCTTTCACAAGTAAACCCTCCTCTGCTGTTACTAACAGTGGTTTACTTTCTCACTGCAAAGCATTTTGGCACCAAATTGTTCTGAATTACAACAGCAAAACATTGAAAAAAGAATTATAGCTGGATATTGTTTTTCTCTACCCGATCACACATACTGGATGCCTGGTGAGTATATTAGTTAATGCTCCCTGCAATATTATTTTTGTGTTCCTTTGTTTTACAAGCTGCAATGCTGAGCCACTAAGAGTCTGGGAAATGCTATTAGCTTTGTTTTCTGCCATTTAATTTCCTGTAGTTGAGACTATCAGAAGATCTTGCAAGCAGAATTATGTCCAGTAAACCATAAATTTGGACCAGATACACTGAGATCTCATGATGTGTTCTTTTCTTTCTCCCAAATCCATCATGTGTTTTGTATTGAAATGTTGATATCAGTTTTATTAGATGGAAGTAGAGGAAAACAAGTATTTGGAATACAGTGGCACAGTCTGCAGTAGCCAAATACAAATCTACCAGCCTTTCAAGAAGATGACTCAGTAGTTGTCTTGCATTTATGTTGTCATTTTAAGGAACTTCTGAAATGTTCTAAAAGCCAAAAAATAAAGCAAAACCTAAATGCTTTTTTATGATTTGTATATATTTACATCTTGTCTTGCGTACTCTTCTTTGAATCAAGCACTGCTGTTAAGACACCTCCAGAAAATGCATGGATGACTGCACACTCTCTCTGGTTGACACTTACAAACAATAGCAATGTAGAAGTAAGCTGTCTATGTCACATAACAGAAAGATAGCTGTTGTTCAAAAAGTCTATAGTCTGACCAAACTTCAAGTTTGATAAAAAATCCATAAAGATTGGCCATTCTTTCAGCTTACTTCAAATTTATTTATGTTTCTTTGTGTGGTAGTCAACATGGAAGAATACCCTAGTCAAATTAAGTATGAAACTTATGTTCTAAAAGAACCCCAAATTTCAGTAATACTTCAGATTTATTACAATATACCCAGTGGATTTTGAATTGAAAGCTGGTCTTAATTTGACTGTAATAACCTTTGTCCAAAACTGCTTAATTTTTTTGTAACAAAAAGTGTGGAAAACAGATTTTTGAAGCATGAATGCTCAAAGCTGGAAGCAAATTTTTAATTACATGCACACTATAAAAGTTTACAAGTAGGGCTCTGGTGGCTAGTTTTGCAAATCACCTTCCTCTTAAATTGGTCATAATCTTGAAACTTGCAGCTCAGTCTAAAACTATAAGGTGAAAGTCAGATGTATACTTTGATCTCTATTGGACTAGTTAATATGCAAGTCAGATGATAGTTTCATTACTCCCGTATGAATAAGCTGGGTGACTGAGTAATGCAGCATGAATTTCAAGCCACGTATTACAAATGCATTTGAATAATTTGCAAATGATTGTGTGCTAGTCAATTTAATTTCTAATTTTTTGGAAAAGTTGATACTGCTGTATTATGTCTTTTAGAGCCACCCATAAAGAAGGGTAAGCTGAAACTTAAGAGTGCAATATCAGAAAAGATACCATACTGTGAGACTTGACTTTTGTGCCGCCAATAAATTTGTCTTACTAACTTTGGAAGTCACGGATAATAGCAAGCAGAGAGGCTGTTCTGAGAAAATACTTTTATAAGGTTAATCATCTGACTTATTATAGAAAACTTATCAAGTGAGAGTGTGACAGCAAGTTACAGAGCTGAGTTGGCATTCACCCCACAGGCAAGACAAGTTTGGATATGTATAATTTGAGACATTATTTTTTTCTACTTCATCTCATCATGATTTCAGAATTAAAACAGCAGGAAAACTTTTGAGGGTCAGGAAGCAGCGATGCACAATGCATGCAGACACCTGACGTGTTAAAGTCTAGCATTTGTAACTCATCAGGAAAGGATGGGGAACCCCATCCTTAAGTTTATTTTATAGAATAAAATAGGAAAATGTGCATATTTATTCAAATGAAAGTTTCCCTTCCTTTGCTCTTAGCAGTCTGGAAGCCTTGGAACACATGGGATGTAGCATGCTCGAAGTGCCCCAGTGTTGCTACCTCCTGGCTTGCTGCTATTCTGCAAACCTGCTGTCTGCTGGCCCTCATCTGAGTTCTGGGTCTGCTAGTATGACTCTGTGTTGCCTGCGACTGAAAGAAGGATGTAGCACAGGTTAAGAAACTAGAGAAGGACAGCAAAATTGGTTTAAGAGCTTGGAATAGCTATGCTATAAGGAAGAGAAAAGAGCGCTAGGTTTAGAGTAGAGAGTCCTGAGGAGAGGCCGTGTGGCTGAAGTTCAAAACCCACAAGGGCAGTGATGAATGCTGAACTGCTGTTGATTAACTCCCACAGTACTGCAGTCAGGGGCCACTTGAGGAAACTAGCAGAGCAGTTCAGGAAGGATAAGAGAAATTATTGTCGCTATGTAGCAGTGAGCTTGGTGAATATCATGTGACAGGAAGATCAAGAAGCAGGATGTATCGGCAGGCTGGAGAAAAAAATGGGATAGATAATCTCATGCAGTAGGTTCCTGAACTGCTAGAAGTAAGCAGGGAGGGTATCCTTTAACAGGCCTCACTTAAAAACCAAACCCACATCGTGGATACTAGGAAAGTGTGGAGGGGACAGAAAACAGAGAGTGGGCAGGCTTGGATACTTTTAGTATACAGCATCTGCTCTGGCCATTACTGGAGAACAAGTACAGGGAAGGATAGACCATAGGACTGATCCAGTAGGACGTTTCTAGTGTTCTCTATCTTAAATCTTGAGATTATTCCAATAAACAGATGTATTTTAATGGGTGCTTTTCCTTTATAGAAAACTTGATTTTTACTCTTTGTAGAAGTCATTCTTTTTAATGCACACAAGAGACTGATCAGTGTAAGATGAATGCTGGCTTAACTTTCTTAAAGAAGGTTAAATTATCTGGAAATGACTTCCTGATTGAAATATTTCACAGTGGAGCCATAGAGAGAAAATGCACTGTTGTGTCTCTGAATCTGTTCAGAACCTTTGGATTTTTTTTTTTTTTTTTTTTGCTTTCTTTTTGTCTTTAGTTGTCTTTTCTGGGGTACATATCACATATTACATCTTTGTAATTTTCCCAGTATCTGGAGTGATCCAAATAACTTACATAATTTAAACGCTAGCACATCTGAATCATCATTTTCTGTACTATTTGGGACTTACTTTTCTGAAAGTAAAATTACAGGTTTGACAGATATGTCTGATGCCTTAGGTTTTAACTCTTATATTTTTAAATTCTGTATTCCTAGTGTGTAACTCTGAACTGCCTTGCAGCCTGTTAGCTGCTGTTCTCTCATGCTAAGACAGACATAACAAAGCCTTTCCAGGCTTGCTCTTCAAGGACACCCAGACCGTCCTAGGCCCAAAATGTGTAAACCAGCATCTTGAGAAGGGGGGCAAGCTGAGGGGCGGTTACATCATTAGCTAAAGCTTTAATTGACGAATTTATGCTGATATGCAAATGGACCAAACCTATAAAAGTGTGAAGACCTCATGACTTGTCCATCTTGGGTGTAGCCTTTGGCCTGCCCAGGGTGTACCTCTGAAGGTCTTTCAAATAAATATCCACCTTTATTCCCTTACTCCTGTCTAGTCTCTGTTTCCAGAGCAGCCTCTCAAGGCATCATGTCAAAGAAAGAAAGACTAGGTATTCTTTCTACTGTGGATTCAAGCAGAGCAATTTCTACACACATGCATTTCGTTAGATGGCCATAGTTGCCACATGGCCACTCAAAAATGATGCCTTCTCATGCATCTTGTGTCTAATCTCAGATATCTCAAGAATATTTCTGTGCACAGAATATTAGAAAGTGATTAACAGCTCAATGTGCTTTCATCACAAGGCTATTATTTCGAATGCTTTACTTACACAAAGCACAGGCAGCTGCGTGCTATTCTTCTGTGAAGCAGCAGTGTGGTGTCTGGTCATTATACCATTCTAATGTGTTAAATTATACCAATATCATAAAGCAATAGCAATTAAAAAAAATTTAAACTGTTCAATTAAAAAAATAAAACCCTTGACAACTCCCCAAACCTCTCAAAGGAAGCAACAGATGTTGAACTGAAACCATGAGCCTGTATAATTTAGTCAAACATTCATTTCCCAAATCCTATTTTAAATTTCAGCTTTTTGATCAAAGGAAGAAGAGGAAAGGGAAGCAGACCACTTCCTATCCTAGATCTTACTTTTCTTTTTCTTCCTAGACATTTCTAAGGCTGCAGTTTTAGGAAGCTATAGTGCAAAAGGGTCTGGGGTGACCATGGATCTACATGGGCAGTAATGCTTTCCTTGTTTTATAAGTTCATCCACACTGTCTAAACTAGGGGAAGATGGATTCTGCTTTCACATGCTTCAACTGGCTACCCCAGGAGGGAAATTCAAGTTTGAATGGGAAAGGATGGCCTGCAGTCAAGTCTCAAGCTGTCTTTTACGTGCCCAGCAGTTCTGATCCCATTGTCCTGCCATCTCTGCCATGCCTCTGAGCTTTTATCCTCAGCTTCTGTGCCATCCTGCCTAGAGTTCTTCTCCAAGTGGTCTTATCCTCTTGAAAAATAACCTGATGAGATAATGAGACTGGACTGCCTAAATATGCTCATATATTACTTGAAACTTGCACTTTTTGGAGCCAACTGCACATGCTGTGTACTCCCATGATGGAACATTTCCATATTTTCCTTTCCAACGTGGAACAGGAAGGCAAGGAAGATTACAGGAGGGCCTCATGCTTGTACATGTGAAGGTGGTGTAATTTACAGGCACATTAATACTTTAGCTTTGAACAATGAACATTGTTGTGTTGTTTGGTTCCAAATCACAATGAAATGAATGTTCGAGGTATGTGGCTGGTTAAAGCTATTGCACCTACATGAATGAAAATTCAGCTTCTGTCACAAGTAACTCTCTGAAGAGTTAGATACAATCAGTATGACTGAGGATATCCCAATCTAGTTTTTAGTTCAGCTAGAAACCAGTTATTCATTTTTAATGTAACCAGAGAAGAAAACCAACCTGTCAGGTAAACAACAGCTTGGAACGGCCAACTGCTATCAGTTTATCAAGTAATAAAGGAAAAAAAACCCAAACAGTAGCACGAGTCAAGGGGTACGTGTGAAAGACAATTCATGTCACTCTTCATGATGCTGATAAGTAAAAGGTGGTTTTTAAAATATATTTTTCCCCAATGAGTGAGGTTTATTCCTTAAAATATTTGAATGCTCCTTTTTGACTACATTACTAAGTTTAGGATGTAAAATTTACAGACACCTATATGAGGTGCAAAATATTTTACTACTCATATGAAATAAACCGAGGGAAATTGTTTCTTTTGAAGAAATTTACAGTTAGGCTTTTTAATAGTAAAGTTTTTCCAAAAAAGTTGGACATTCTAAACAGGTACGAGAAATGACAGCATGTAATAATTAGCAATGTTGATGTTAGGCAAGGCAACTGAATTGCATGGTTTCCGTATCTAGCAGCTTTGCTATTTCAGTTGGATTCAGGGAAATTGAAGTAAAAGAAAAGCACTAACTAACTGCTCCCAGATGTACTGAAGAGCATAAAGCAAATAGAAAAGATTCTGGTAGCTTCTCTGCAAGTGAGTCAGCTCTTCAGGGTACTATATGAGAAACCTTGCAAGAGAAAAAAAATGGGTTTGTATCCACAGCATTAGTGAATGCTGATATAGAAATGAAGAATATGTGCTGGATTATTTATTTTAAAATAATTATTTAGGTCTTCTACAATAAGGAATAAAATTATACCGTGAATCAGAAATAATTTTGAAACTCCATGTTTTCATTATTAAGTATTGATTAATGCTGAAAGAGCAAATAGAAAATGATTTGTGAAAATTAGTTTCCTGAATCAATGTTTTCTATGAAATGCTTGCGCTTTTTTTAATGACTTTAAAGAACCACTTGGAATATCATTAACACGCAATAATTTTTCCCTGCTTGTCCTATTTTGTAACAGGTTTATTGAAGAAAGTAAAGCAAATAAGATTATATTCAGTAAGCAGAAGCTAAGTATAACCTAGACTGCTTGCAGACTTCAAGGTGATAAAAGTCAAGGCATCATCTTTTCTGTGATGCAGCATCAGTTCCCATCGAGTTGACTGATACAGGTCAGTACTTCTATTCCTTCACTCACTAATGTGGTTTCTAATGGACTCCCTCAGAAAGGATCAACAACAGTGACATTGCTTCAGTACTTTAAAGGAATTGACTTAGCTGTAATCAAATGCAGGCTGCACACTGCTGACAGAAAAAATTTGTTTATTTTCCAGCATTTTATGTAGGCAGTGTACATGGTTTTAATTGCTGTAAGAATATTAGAACTCTGTTTTATGGCTGCTTGGAATGCTGAATTCCACCTGAATATATATTACAACAATTATTTACAGGTAGCCTTTAGTAACAACATTTAGCTGTATTCCTCTTTTAATTACAGTATGTTTGCAGGTTTCAGCTTTCTGGATTGATACACTCTACCACAGCACTATTTCAGAGTGGCTCTTTTCTCTTGATGTGTTTTAAATACTAAGATCTTAGGTTAGCTGAGGATTATCCCCTTTGAGAATCTTCCAAGAAGGCGATTTTTTGCTATTGGAAAGAATTGCTGTTATTTCCCTTCCATAGGAGGATGAACTTGTTGGCTTCCTCCCCAATCCCCTTGAGGATCTGTCTGGATTACCTTTTTAAGTGTCAAAACTGACCTAGTAGCCCAGAAAGACACTTCCTCCTCTTAGAAGCTTTTGCAATCAGGGCCTTACATAGGCAAGGGAACTTTGGGGGCTAGAATGACTGCTTGGGATTGTCATAATCTTTTTTTTTTGTCAGCAAATATTTCCAAAAATAGATATTTTGGAATCTCTTCAAGGGAAAAAAATAATTTCTTGCCTTATAGCAGCAGTGAAATACATTCCCTGAAATGAAAGTAGCATAGTGTGTGTACTGTTTTATAAACATCAAGTGAACACCCTGTGTGAAGTATCTCCATCACAGAGAGTAAATAAGATGCAAGAGCACAAAAATCTAATCTCACACTAGGCAGAACACTTGTAATATGCAGTGCCTTATAAAAATATGTGCAGTCACTCTCCCTTTGGTGCTGTTGTTTGGGAAGGAACTCTAAGATTTCCTCACAATACTTTGTTGGCTTGATTTTTAAGCATTTTTCAGCATACTTACCTACCACATGAGTTTGATTCACTAAGGAGTACTGCTCTTCATGGGGTTATTTTTGTTTGTGGGTTCATTATCTTGTGATCTATGAAAGAAGACAGAATTTCACTGCAAACCTTAGATGGACAGAGGAGCTTTGTTTCATCAAATCATATTTCAATCTTACTTTTAAGTTATGAAATAAACTTGGTTCAGAGATTTACTTTTAAACAGATCACCAAAGTTATTAAAGGCATATGAAAACCAAGAATTGGACACTTTTCCAAAGACCATATGGTTCTGGCAGAAAAATTATTCTTTTGCAGTCATCTTGTCAGTCTGGTATGCCTTCCAAGCCAAAGAAGAATACTTTGGAAATCACATGGACATCAGTATCTTTGTCCACATCTATAGATGGGATGACTTTTACTTCCCTGTGAGCAATTTAATATTGTTCTTGTAGGGCAAAATTCTCTAGCAGGATTCTGCTTCTGTGCTTAAAAGATCTCTTGAGTGGTAACGTGCTTCTGTCTGAATTTTCCTTGAAGATGATGATTCTTACCTGGAACGAGTATAATAAAGTTTAATTGCAATCATCACCTGCAAACAGATTGCTAATATGTCTTTCTGTGAGTTTGCAGAGAATTTTCTCTGGTACTTAAGGAAGGACAAGTTACATTTTAATCCATTTACATGCATACTGAAGATCTCTGCATACTTGCAGAGGGGCTGTCACACCTGGTGTCTACTGGTAACTTACAGATATTCATAAATGTGATTAAGAAATCCTGGTTTTGTCCAGGAAACATGGAGAGAACCCCACAGTGGAATTTTTTCTAAAACAGAAGGGTTCTTTCTGATTAAGCCCAGATATAAAGGCTTGTATCAGCCTCTAGTAAACACAGTTTGATGGGAAGGGCACATGCAGTATGATGACAGTGCCTGATTTAGCAATGCTCACAAGATATCTACTAGTAATTTATTGTTCCTATCAGAAGTATAAATGTCAGTAATGTAATTTAGAAAGCTAGACTCAGTAGTGTGCAAAGAGAACAACCATCAAGACCTAAAACTTCATTAAAGGGGTCTGGAAACACGAGTGGTAGTTTCAAACCATATTCAGACCACATTTTGTGCTTCTGCAGCTGTCAGGCTGCCTGTTCTTGTTTGTCATACTACATTGGTACTGAACTTAGGGCAATTACCAACTTAGGGCAGAGTCTGAAGCATGAGGCCTAGAATGACACAAGATGGCATCAGGATGAGCATGTATTTTCTTTCATGGAACTACTGATTTATCCTTTCTTACTATTCTTTCTCTTTCACACTGTACACAATTAAAAGTCCTGTATGATGCTCAGACCTTTAGCTGTGTAGGATGGGGAATGTTCTTTCCTCTTCTGGTAGGGATCAGAGGAGAATGAGTATGAAATGGATGGAGAATTTTAGAAAACTGTAAATGCTGGGTCAAATAAATTATAAGAAGAGACTCAGAATGATTGGCTTGCCTGACAGAAAAAGTGAGGAAGTTGAAAAGAACTGCTGGTCCTAATGGTCCCAAAGAAAGAGGAATCGGGCTGTAGATACCCTCACTCTCAGGGTTGTTGCTGAGCCTCTGTACTGTGAAATGCATAAAGGTGCCTGTGAGCAGAGTGGTGAGCACTGCCCAGCAGGGCCATAAAATCAGCAAAGACAACTGAAGTGTGGCATCATGCAGTGCCCTCTCAGGCAAAGCTAAGAAAAGGTGCCATGTGCAGGATTTATTGGCTTCTCCTTGGGATATGTGAGTGTCTGCTTTAAGGATGTGCCAGCACAAACCATTCAGAAAGGAAGTAGACTCATGGGGAGCTCTTAAAAAACTCATCTCTGCTGTCCAGTGTGCAGCTGCATTACCCAGGCAAATAAAATTCGGAATGGCAGCTGATGAAGAAGATGACCAACAAATGGCACGGCTTGAATACTGGCATGTGAATAGCCTTTCAGTTTTTGTCTTTCGGATTTTCAGTACCCAGGAAGGTGAGGTAGGAATGAACTGGATAGCACTAAAAAAGTTTCACGCAGATAAATGGGGTACCTGCCGGATGCATCCAAGAGAGGTCATTTAGTGGCCATGAGCAGATAGAAAAGCTCTGTTGCCTAAAGCAACTCAGTGGATATGGAAGAGGCTGGAAGTCTCCATTTACTTATCTGAGTGTTTTTTTGTCTCTGCACCTTAGAATACTGTTCTGCAGGGTAGATAACCATGCTAGTGAAAGACTGTGTCCACTTCTTGCTTCTCTGAGCAGGTAAATGTATCAAAGTTGAGCATTGTGTGCATAACATACTGGGTTTTTTATTCATTTTCTCCAGGGAAAAGGAAAGAAATAAAAGCTTTTTGGTTCTTTAGTGCCACGGATTTGTATAACTGTAATCTGTTCCCATCTTTGTCGGGATCATTTTATTTAATATTCAGGGCACGAGTTTTTTCATCAAGTATATTGGCATATTGATCAATGTCTGAATTCACTGGGCCCACTTTTACCTCTTCAAAGAATAAAACCAGAGGATGGTTCAGCAAACAGAGATTCCTGCTGGAATCTGTATGGAATTTTTTGTTTGAATGTGAACACATAGAAGCTTTAAAATTGCTTTTTAATTTTTTTTTTCCATTCTCCTGCAACATGTGTTACTCAGATCTGAACTCATGAGATACTTGGGTACTCTGGTACAACTGTGAAAAAAGATTGTTTCTTTACAAAACAATAAAGTGTTTTACCAATCACAAGTACATGTTGGTCAATAAAAAAAATTGAAAAATCACTCAAGTGTAGTCCTAGCCAACAAGATATTTTAAAATTCATGCTACCTCAGAAAATACTTCTCTAAGCCTGTAGACAGAGGTACATAGTGGGTTGTTTTTCTAGTTTACGTATACATGCACATTTACTCTGCAGATAGAATATTGAAAAGTAGCCAAACCACTTTGTGACAGTCTGTAATTTTGTTGACTTTATGATATTAATAACTTCTTGAAAATTATTCTCTCATCTTGTATTTCATGTGTCTTCTCTTCAAATGTTAGTTCAAATTTATCAAATGATAAATTAAGACAGTTTCACAGCCTTGTTGTGGCATTTATCCATTCCATTCTTCTAATCACAGTGTGATTCAGGAGCTTACTGAAAGCATTTAAACCATAAAGGTGTCCTGGAATAACACACATACAAACCTGCTGGCATAACAAGACTTTATTAAAACTCTGTTCTAATCTCTAGCTAGCTAAAAAGTGCCAAAGCACTAAGTTTTCAACAGAAGTTTCTAAAAGAAATTTGTAATCTCAAACTGTGTCTTTTAATTAAGTAATTTATTCCTCTGGTTAAATTATTCAAATCAGAGTCGATGGCTTTCACCATTAGAAGAAAAAATCTCCAGAACAATGAAATATCAGGTGTACAGCAAATGAGATTAGTTTATCAGCCAACACTGTGTTTCTCCTCTGCTAATGTAGATCGCATGTGTCTCCCAGGTACTGCTTCAAAGAGCTATCATATCTGGGAGCAGAAGTGATTGTTACAACACAATACAAGGCTCTGCTCAAAAAAGAAATGACTTGGCTCATGGGGACCTGGTACTGAGAAAGCTTTACTTCCCTTCCATTCACTTATCAATGAGATATGGTTCACAGTAATGTTCAAATTCTTTTTGGGGAGAATGACAATGAAACTGTTTTATTACCAATATAAATGCTAAATTTGCCTTTTCAATTATAGGCTCATTCTTTTCAGGTGGGAGCAATAGAGCAAAAATGATGATCAGTGGGCTCACAACAATGCTATACAAAAAATAGTCAGTCAAAACCCAAGAGGTGTATGTTTTAAAATGGCTCTGAGGAGCAAGTCAATTAGAAAAAAAATTTGAATATCTAGCTTAGCCCTGTGTACAATTTCCTAATGTATTTGAGTCAATTAGAAGTCCAGGTCCTTTTTTTAAAGTGTGGTAAGGCATTTAAGAGTTTAAACCTCTTTTTTCAGAAACTTTAAGTGGGATCTTGTGTTTCTTTTGATTGTCTTCCTGTTAATATAATGATTTCACCCCAGTCATGATAGAATGAATGTCCCACCTGGTACGGGTAATCCACAGGTTGGAACAGTACTGAATACTCCTGCTGAGACTTTGCCTGATGAAATGACGTAAAAGAAAAAAATATGAGAGAACTCTAGTATCTTTTCACTGGAAAATGCTGAAGTAAAGGTTATGTTTCCTGTACTCTAATATAGTCCAGAATTTTATCCGTTACATGAACTAGGGAAAACATTTCTAGCTCTAGGTTGCAATTTTGGACTGAAGTTACAGGCAGGCATTAGAGTTTGGAAAATTATTGGCCCACCTCTATAAAAGCAGACCCTCTCTGTAAAGCTGGATCGTATCTAAAAAGACTTTTCCTCATTCTTTGAGGTCCTGTCTCACTGTTTCCCACCTCCAATCTTTTCCTCATGGAAATATCTGAAATTGTGAAAACTTTGTGTAACAAAAGGCATAAATGTTGTTTCAACAAGGAATTGCTTTCATTTCTAGACAGGGAGAGTTTTGTGTGCTTGTGGCAGACCACAATGCACCATCGGTTCAGCAAGGGGGATCTTGGGTGAAGGCTCTTCTGAGCACGAAGTTAGAGGAGTCCTGCTCTGGTTCCTGCAGGTCCTAAGGACTGTTGTCAAAGGGGCTGATCCTCGTTCTCTCAGTGCTTTACACATGCATCCAAACTAGATCTGTTAAGCTCTTATCGCCTTTTGGATTTGGCTTGTGTCTTTTCAGCAGTACAGGCAAAACTGAATGTTGCTATACCAGAGATGAAGGTCTATAGGCATACGACTCCTGCCTCGTGAAGGGAAATGACTAGGAAAAGAAATGGATTGGGGTGGGAGAATTCTTTTTTTACTGTTCTTGTACACTTTTATTTAAGCATGAATTATTACAAAAACATAGTACATCATGCCATTCTAAGCTACTAATTCTAGTTTCTAGAGCCCTTCACCCCGTGAAAAAGACTGAATTTAGAGATTTTAATATTTTCTGCATTTAGCTTTCCAATTAAATCTATTTTTAATCTCAGTTACGCCTTACAAACTGGTTCAAGCAATTACAGTGAATATTTCACATATCTGTTTCAGAAGATTTTGGAAAAAATGAGCAGCAACAAAGTATTTTGAGAGCAAAAGCTTGTAAAGAAAACATGTTTCACAGCAAAGGTTATTTTCTTCCTCAGCAGTAATGATGGAGTGTTTTTTGGAAAGGAGTATGCTCCTGTACTTGAGTGTTGTTTTTGAAGAAAAAGACTTAAAATCAGGTGTAGAATATTTTCCTGTCTCTATAACAGGTTAAATCCTTCATGGTCTGATTTGACTGAAGCAATGACTGTAATAAGAGTAATTTGTTGTGTTGAATGCTTAGCAGAGTCCTTGATTTGTGTAAGTGAAAGTTTTAATAAACCATATTTTGTTGTGCATGTTTAAATCTGTATAATGGGTAAAAGAGATGGCAGTTTCCAAGCATTAGACAGTACAGAATGTGGTCAGAGCAGCTGAGATCACCATAAAGCTGTTAGTTCTTTTAATAATACATAAGTTAAATTTCTGGCAGATTAAAAGAATCATCTATTTATATGATTTTGTTCCTTTTGTAGTAGTTTGTAGGACGTACTTGGAAGGCCTTGTGAATAGTTTTGTGTAAAAAACCATACATTTCAGAAGGAATGTCTTCCTAAGCATCTTTGATGGTTTTTTGTAGATCCAGAGCAAGGAATCTAATTCTTTATAAATTATCATGGGTTATCAACTCTCCTGCCCACACACATGCTCCATCAAAGACACTCTAATGAAAGAGCATTTTGATTAATTTTGTTTGAAAATTATTCTACCATCTCATAGGTTTTATCCTGTTACTATCAGTTGAGTGTGACTATAAAAGAGTGATATTACCCTCAGGTTTTGGGTATCTTTCAAATCATCAGATGAGATCTAGAACACACCAGTCCAGCTGGGGAGAAGAGGGGACCTATGATGATTGTTGAGGAGTTGTGTGAATCAGCAGATAAACTGCATATCAGGTTTTCATTACACAAACTTCTTTCCAAGTGCAAACAATGTGCTACATTATTTTGGGGTCATGTGCTTTTCAAACTATGGCTTTAGTATCCAATACTACAGCATTTGCATCTGTTTATGGTACGACCAGCCATAAATACAGAAACAGCAAAGAAGAAAACCTATTACTCCCTCCCATCTTCTGGTGCAAGAAGACTGATTTCCTGTTAGGAGATCAGCTCTTTAGAATCTAAACATTTTGCTGAGGACATTTGATCAACCTTTTCTGAGGAAGTTTTTGCAGATGTTTTTGCTGCCTGTAAGCAGCCTCAACAGATGGCTCAAGGGCTCTGGTGGTGACTTCATTTCTGTGAGTTCCAGCCATTTCACTTCCTTTGGCCAGGTCCTAAGCACAACATTTAACAAGAGAGGTATAATTTAGATGTTATAGTATAACAATACCATAGTAACAAGTGCACTGACTATACTGTTCTATAGCTAGTGTAGCAACTACAGAAAAAAGTACACTCATACTTGTGTGTAATCATAACCACCTAAGATTGACAGATCTTTTTCTGACACTATTAATGGATGTAACCAGTCTAATAAAATGTTATTTTAATATAGAAGCTATTATAAAAAGTGTAAGGGAATTAGGAATCATAGTGTTAGAAGGCTACAAAAGAATTTTGCTACCATGAGCTCATAATTTTGCAAAACACCCCTGAAGATATTTGGAATCTCTCATTCTTATCTAATTGATGCCCTGAGGTTATATACACATTTCAGTGAGATTTCTTGGGGAGCTTGACTTACTGAGGGAAAATTACTGTGTATTTTCATTAAATCACGTTCATTGATTGTGTACTAATAGATAAATTTGAAAAATGGTAGATAACTAGATACAATTGAATAAGGACAGCAAATTGTGATATTGAACATAACTCGTCACAGTATTTTGTTGATTGCTATTTAAATATACTTTGTTATGATTGTGTCTTGTCATAGCAGTCACTTAGGAGTATTTTTAGCATGAAATCTGCTAGAAAATGCCAGTTTTTCAAAATATTTTTGATGTATTAATTTTTAATACTTGTCCCAAAGCATTTCTAAAAGTAAGGATAGAAAAGTATACCATAGGGAAATCTAACTCCACATTGTGAAAATGCTAGTTTTCTTCTTAAACAGACACTCAGAGTCTTTGTTTTTATTAAACTTCCGTCAGTTCTAAATATTCAGTTTCATTCCTCTTACTTTCTTACATAAAGATTGCCTTTTTAACTCAGTTTACTCAATGTATCTCAGTGTTACATTGATACCGTCTTTCTTATATTTAGCTTTATATAACTTAGATTTTTCTTTACATGACATTATTTCTCTGGATTGGTTAGAGTCTTATCAAAATGTCTCTTTAATCATTGCAGTTTAGTTCATTATTTTCATATCACTCTGATGACTCCTCAGGGAAGCCAGCACCTGTTAGAGGTTCACTTTTGCAAAATGTGCTTGTGTAATATTGCAGACATTAATTTTTAAAGTGAGACAATAGTGTTTCATCTCTGCATTTTCTGCTTTATAAGCAGAAGGCTTCATCAAAAGTTTTTACTTTATCATACCTAGTTTTGAACTGCTTTGATACTGAAGAAAGAGCTATGAAATGGTCAAGTATAAAGCAGAAATCCTCCAGTGGAGTAACTATGTATAGTAATTCTTTCAGTAATGCAGAACATATACCTTCTTTAGGGAAACAAACCTTTTTAAAAATCTCTTTAACTTACTTGAGCTCTGATTTAAATTTTCTCTAGAAGGCTGAAGGAATGCTTTCCAATGTACAAAACTTTGGGACAGAAAACTCTCTGCACAGCACTCAGGTAACAGGCTGGGCAATCACCCACTGTATGAAATTCAGCAACGGAAGGTGCCAGATTCTGCACCTGGGATGGAGCAACCCCGGATGTACGGACAGACACGGAAATGAGATGCTGGAGAGCAGTGCCATGGAAAGGGACCTGGGGGCCCTGGTCAGTGACAGGTTGAACATGAGTCAGCAGTGCCCTGGCAGCCAGGAGGGCCAAGCGTGTCCTGGGGGGCATCAGGCACAGCATTGCCAGCCGGGCAAGGGAGGGGATTGTCGCGCTCTGCTCTGCTCTGGGGCGGCCTCACCTCAAGTGCTGGGGGCAGTTTTGGTGCCACAATATAAAAAAAGACATTAAACTATTGGAGAGCATCCAAAGGAGGGCAATGAAGATGGAGAAGTACCTTGAGGGGAAGCCGTGTGAGGCGCAGCTGAGGTCACTTGGTCTGTTCAGCCTGGAGGAGACTGAGGGGAGACCTCATTGCAGTCACAACTTTGTTGCGAGGGGAAAAGGAGGGGCAGACACTGATCTCTTCTCTGTGGTGACCAGTGACAGGACCTGAGGGATGGCCTGAAGCCGTGTAGCGGAGGTTTGCATCAGATGCTAGCAGAAAGGGTCTTCACCCAGAGTGCGGTCAGGCACTGGAACACACTCCCCAGGGAAGTGGTCAGAGCGCCAAGCCTGACAGAGTTCAAGAAGCATTTGGACAATACTCTTGGGCTCACGGTGTGACTTGGGGATGGTGTGCAGGGCCTGGAGCTGGACTCGATCCTTTAGGTCCTTTCCAGCTAGGCATATTCGGTGATTCTGTGGACTCATGATTTGTTCCATTGCCTTCATTTTTCAGAAGACTGTCTTCAGTTATTCTGCCATTTGAGATGGGTGGGAAAGCTCTCAGCCAAAATTCTTTGAATTCTAAAGGCTGAAAATGTTATTTTCCTGCACAGTCAAGCATGCTCAGATACAGAAAAGGGAAACCTCACCTGCCTTCGGTTCCCAAAGGCAGCTGAGCTTAATGGTGTTACTGAAGCTCTTGGGGGGCCCCTTGTGTCCTTTCCTGTACAGTTGCAGGCCTGATGTGACATCCTTAGTGAAATGTTCCGTCTTTCTTGAGATTTTGCAGTTACCAAAGTAACATTATATCAAGACAGTTTCAATTCTGAGTACTTAGCCCTTGTGTGCCTGGTTTTCCTCTCATTTTAACCTATAAAATTTCACATGCCAAGGTGTGTGTGCGTGTGTTACAGATCACATTCACTGCATGGGATAGAGGAGAACTAAATAGGAAATATCGTTGAAATGGATGTTCCATTGATGCCTGAGGCAGACACCTAAAAAACAGAGACTAGAGAGGAATAAGGGTATAAAAGTAGGTATTTATTTGAAGGGCCTTCAAAGGCACACCCCGGGGAGTACAGAGGCTACTCCCAAGATGGACACCAAGTCGCGAGTTCTTCACATTTTTATAAGTTTGGTTCATTTGCATATCAGGATTAATTCTCCAATTAAACTTTCAGTTAATGATGTAATTTCCCCAAGCTCACCCCTCTTCTAAGATGTTGGTTTACACATTTTGGGCCTAGGACAGTCTGGGTGTCCTTGGAGAGCAGGCCTGGAGAGGCTTTGTAATGTCTAACTAGCATGAGAGAGCAGAAGTTAACAGGCTACAAGAAACTTCAGTTACACACTAGGCAATACAGGATTTGAAAAATATAAAAGTTAAAACCTAAGGCATCACCATAGCTAGTGGTACAGCTTCAAAGGCATACTGCATGAGAAGTTTATCAAAATCAGTCATGTCCTTTTTCATACTCTATCAAATCCTAGCTATTAAATCTGTCATCAAGCAGTTGCTCAGCTTGCCAAAGAACGTCTTGAACCAAAGTCCAGAGAATGGAGCATATAATTGAATCACTACTGACCAGCTGTCACAACAACCCTCTCCTCCCCAAACATTAATGAAAGGAAGAAAATGAGACGTCGTGATTCAAACTTTTATTCTGACTACTCCCATTGTTGTGCTCTAGCACTGAGCCAAGAGAAATCATCCTCCTCATTACATTTTCCAAAAGCTTATTATAAGCACTTGTGTGCTGCTGATATCGCCCCAGGAGCTGACTGAAACTTCAGAGATGAAGCCAATATGCTCTTTGAGATAATGGTAATGTATGCAAAACAGACAAACAACAACAACAACAAAAAACCTGTCCTAGAAACCTGAAAAAAACTCAGAATTTTAGCACACCTGAAGAATGACACAGAAGTTATTGATGAGATATTTGTGATTATCTTATTCTTTAGCTCAAATGTAATTAAATACCAGTCACATCTTAGAACTGCTAGAGAGTACAGATCTACTCTCAGACCCATCCAGTTAGGATCCTGCCTGTGTATGAGGGAAGAAGCATCCTTCCTGGAATGCCTTGTCATACCTATTTTGTTACCATATGATTCCAGTCTTTGTAATGTGACCTGGCTAGATGTTGTCATCATTACAGAAATTTTCTATAGATACATAGAATTTTTTTTTTCAAATGAAATTATGCAACTGAGTGGAAAATGTGACAGCATCATTTTAAAACAAGAGACATGAGGTGTAGACACATCTTCAGAAAAGCCAGGATTTCTTGTCTTGCCTGCTGGGAGAGGCTGCATGGCCTAAGTAGCCTAAGCCTTGGCTAACCACAGCTCTGAAACAGGCTTGTATGAGCAAATAGTAGCTTATCACGGAGAACTTATATTCTTTTCAGACTTTGAGATTATTAAAACAGAAGTGGAAAAAGGGGAAGTTATGTAGAATAAAAAAAGAGATATTTTGGTCAATTCATATGGTGCCTTCATCAGTTGCTACCTTATTTTTAAAAGAACTCATTGAAAATGGTATCATCAATACTAGTAAAGCTGAATAAACAAGAAAAAAATGATGGCAAACGGTGTGGCCATTGTTTCTGTTTTGTAGAAGGCTATAAGTATGAAGTCATATCAAGCTTCGATCTTGACAAAACAAATAACTCTTTCATATAGCTTAAGAAAAATGATTTGACACATATATATAAGGGCAGAAACACGCATCCTTTCTATTTACATTTTTCTGAGACAGCATTTTCCGAAGCACATCTGTTGTTGAGACTTTAGACAATGAAGGTAGATTGCTTTCAATGATTTATGTCAGTTGAATTAGAGATGATTTATCACTGTTTTCTCTAAAACAACTGGCTGTAGAAAAAGAAAAGAGTTCTCTTACTTAGTTTCCTGTCAGAGAGAATTGTCATAGGGTTGGATTCATGGTGCACAGACCACCACAGTGCTTTTATAACTCCAGTCACTATGATTATTTCGTGTGAAGTTTTGGAGTGGAATCAAATCAGTGCTTTGCTTTAGAATGATGTATGCACGATGCAAATTCACCACACATAAGCATCTGTGACATGCAGATGCAGACCAGAGCTATAAATAAGTTCATTTTGTTTTGATCTGAATTTTGGTAGGCCGAAGAACCTTATTCAAAATTTGCTATTAATTAATATATTCAGTTAATGGAAAAGTTATTTCCTTCCCAAAAGAAAATAACCCAAAACAAACCC